>CAUJRU010001266.1:0-175285 GCA_963277665.1 Viscum album | reverse complement strand
CTGCATCAATTAGAAATGAAATTCATGGCATTAGGCAACCATAAAGAGAGACATTTCAGGAATATTTGGATAGATTTCAAAGAATTTGTTCATGTTTCCCCCACAACCAAATTATTGAAAATTTGATAATTTAATAATTCTATTATGGACTTGTCCCCATGGATTATGGTATGATATATGTTAAAGCTGGTGGAGCCCTCGATGATAAAACTCTTTCTACCTCTTGTGACTTAATACCCAACATTGCTCAAAATGAAAAACAATTTGGCACATCAGAAATTGGAAAAACCTTGGAGTTCATGAGATAAGTAATTCATCCCTAGGAAAAAAGGTAGGTAATAAACCTGATGATATACATACCCTTCTAAGATAATTATCTTGATAAAAAGGTAGTTCAAACTCTCCTCCCATTCCATTACATTGTGGAATTTATTTTGATAACACTCATTTTTTTAACCAGTTCCCACAACTTCATGATTCATCTGATTCTTGTGTAGAGGTATTCCTTGGGAATCCATTCTGACAAGCACCTCCCTTTATGAAAGAACCATTCAGGAAAAATCCAAACCATAGGTGGAAAACACAACCACAGAACCAACATGGAGGCAACACGAGCTACCCTAAATAGAATTGGTATCAACAAGGCCAAGATATGCAACCTTATTATCCTTAAACATCTCAAAAAAATCCCCCCATTACAAATCTAAACAAATAATCAATTACATGGTGAAGAAAATGGAATCCCAGAACCTCCAGTTCCAACAGACCGGACAATTGGCTATTCAAGACCTACGAACTTAAGTGGGACAATTGGAAAACAACAATGGTGAGATAAAGATGAAAGGTCCTAGGAAACTTAAATCCCAATATATTTCTAATTCAAAATAAAAAGTTAATTTTTTTACAATCACACATTATAGTGGTAAATAATTCTCTTCTTCCACTAATTCTACACAACTGGTAAGTCCCCCACATGAAAAATCTCTTTCTCTACCCACAAATGATTTTAATGAAGAAAAAAAAACAAAAATTATAAACAAGGTGTCATTGATGATTCCCAGAAAAAATCCATTCATCTTCCTTTCCCTCAAATAATCTCTAAATATAATAAAAATTTTGATAATGAGATTGATAATGAAATAATTTATACATTTTAAATGGTGCAAGTTAACATTCCATTATTGGCGGTAGTTAAATTAAAAACACACTACCCCAATTTTCTTAAAAATATTTTCACCGATAGATTATTAATGAAGGGGAATGAGTGAGTCAACTTGGGATGGAATGTATCATCTTTGATATAGTTAGAAAAGACACATAAATGCAAGGATATGGGCACTTTCATGATACCTTTCACCATAGGGGATATCACCTTTTTTATATAATGCTAGATTTGGGTGCTTTGATTAATGTGATGCCTTTCTCGATGTACACTTATCTATAGGTTGGAGATCTTAAAACAATAGAAATCATCATGAAACATACCGACCAAAGCACAACACACCCTTTTGGAGTGATCGATGATGTCCTTGTAAGAGTGAAGAATCTCATTTTCCCTATAGACCCCAACATTCTAGAGATGGAAGATACCCGATCCCAAGGATATTCCCCTCTCATAAATGGGAGGGAATTACTCAAGACATCAAATATGATCATCAATTTTCACAATGGTATGATATCCATGGATTTTGGTGGATAAAAATAATGTTTTAAGATCATTTATTCCATGAAACACCCCATTGAATAGCATCCACTCTTACTATCTATTTGATGGATGTTCTCTCCAATAACACACAAAAACAAAATTTTTCTCCTTAAAAAATACTTTGATTCATTTTCCTCTTCTTTAACCCTAGATTATTTTAGTTTTGATTCAGGTTTTTAGTGGTGTGTGGTTTGAGAAAAGTATAAATCTTGTTCTTTAATTGATTTGTGTGTTCATTTTGAGGTATCCATGACCATCAATGATTCTGAAAATCTTATTTCCATATATTCTTCTTTCCTTAGAAAATAAATATGATCTGATATAATGTTTCATAGAACCCACTACCCTTAAATCCCATCCCTCAATCCAAAAACCACTGGTGTTAGAATTAACACCACTTGCATCTAATTTAAAATATACCTACCTTGAGGGTATTGAACAATTTCCCATAATTATTTCCAATAACCTCTCTCCACAACAGAAATCAAAATAGATCAACCTTATCAGAGAGTGTAAAAAGGTTTTTATGATGGATATTGGCTGATATTAATAGGATTAACCCATCTATTTGAATGCACCATATACTTGTAGATTATGAGGATAAGCCCGTAAGGCAAGATCAAGGCTGGTTAAACCCTACTCTCTTTGAAGTTGTAAAATTTGAAGTCAGTAAATTAATTATTGTTGGGATAATTAATCCTATATATGATAGTAAATGGGTTATCCTAGTGGAAATTGTGCCTACAAAATTGGAATTATGGTTGTGTCAAATGAATGGAATGAATTTGTTCTAACACATGTCCAAAACAGTTGACGAGTTTGTATTGACTATCGTCGACTGAATCAAGCCACGTGAAAGGACCGATTTCTTATAAATTTCATTGACCGAATTCTATAAGGATTGTCTAGTAATTCTCATTATTGTTTCCATGATTTCTATTTAGGTTATTTCTAAATACAAATATCCCCTCAGGATCAAGAAAAGACAACAATTAAATGTCTATTCGACACATTTTCATACTGAAGGATGCTTTTTGGTCTCTTTAATTCTCCTAATACTTTTCAGATATGTATATTGAGTTTTTTCTGAGTACCTTGAGAAAATTTTGTAATTTATTATGGTTTATTTCATGGTTTATAGAAGTTCCTTTGATGACTATTTGTCACTCTCAAGTTCTGTCCTACATCATTTCATTGAAAAATATCTCATTTTAAATTATGAGAAATGCCATTTTATGGTTGAGCAGGAGATAGTTCTTGGGAATGTTATTTAAAATTATTAATTCAAGTGGATAATTTAAAAATTAAATTAATATCATCCCTTTCATACCCAAAATGTGTTCGTTAGGTGAAATCTTTCTTAGGTCATGTTGGTTTTTATCATTGATTCATTAAAAACTTTAGTAAGATCACACTTCCCTTTTCCCGATTATTATAAAAAGCCTATGAGTTTGTGTTTGATAAAAATTGTGAGGATGCATTCAATTCACTGAAAATATGTCTCACATCACATCCATAATCATACCACCATGGTGGGTTATCCCATTCGAACATATGTGTGATGACTCTAACATTGCAGTTAGGGTAGTTTAATCACAAAGGGATGAAAAGGCCGCTCATGTCAGTGTGTATGCCTCACATACCCTTGACCCTACCCAAGAAAACTACATGAACACTGAAAAATAACTTCTTTCAATTGTTTTTTCCTCAAAAAAATTCCATTCAAATCTTATTGGGTTAAAAATTATTGTGTTTTATGATCATGATTCCATTTATTTTATCCTAAAGAAACACGAATCTAAACGATGCCTTATATGGTGGATGCTCCTCCTTCAAGAGTATGATCTTGATATTAGAGATAATAGAGGAGTGGAAAATGTGGTAGATAATAACATTATTAGGATTTACCCACCATTGGAGCACTATGTTGACTCATCCATCCCCATTGGAGAATTATTTCCTCCTAAGAACATTTGTGATGTTGTAGAACTTATCCCCTAAAATTCAGAAATTTCAAATTTTCTAGTAACCTCAAGGATCCCCACTAATTTCAGCACTTCACAATCCCATATAAATTATCATGATTAATTATGGTACATTTTTTATGACACTTAATTGTGTATAATTTATAGTGACCAAGTAGTTCTTCGGTGTGTCCCTGACCATGAGATCACCTCTATTTTGACCTTATGCCAAACTTTTTCATATCGGGGACACTTTTTCTATCAATTTATAGTTCAAAAGGTACTTGAATAATAAATTTATTAGAAAACATTTTATAGATATTCCCATTGGTTTTTTTATGTCATGCACACGATGTCAATTCATAGGGATCATATCTAAGATGAATGAAATGCCCCAGAAACCCATATTATTCTCTAAGATCTTCAATGCATGGGGAATTGACTTCATGGGACCATTTCCAAATTCATTTGGATTTGTATACATATTACTATTTTTGACTACATCTCAAAATGGGTTGAACCAAATTCCACCTAGACCGATGACTCATGAGTGGTTGTTGATTTTGTGAGGTCCTATATTTTTAGTAGGGTTTGTTTTCTAAGATTAATCATTTGTGATCAGGATTAACATTTTTTCAATCACAACCTGAAAAAAATACTTCGTATGTATGGGGTTGTTCATAAAGTCTCTACTTCATATCACCCCCAAACAAACAGACAAGTTGAAATCTCAAATTAGTAAGTCAAGAGTATCCTGAAAAAAATGGTAAAACAAATAGTAAAGATTAGAGTTTGCGCTTCTATGATGCACTTTGGGCATACCATACAAATTTTAAAACCACAGACATAATTTTATCATATAGTATTATGTTTGGAAAGGCTTTTCACCTCCTATTGGATGCAGAGTTTCATGCATATTTGGCTATGAAACAATGTCATATGAATCTCTCAGATGAAGGTGAGAATAAGAAGTTGATGATTCATGAGTTAGATGAAATTTGGAGTTATTATTATGATAAATATTGAATCTATATATAAAATAAAAGGCTATCCTTGATGAGATAATTAATCAATGGAAGTTTAATATTGGTGAGAAGGTCCTCATATACAATTCCAAGCTAATGATCCACCCATGTAAACTTTGTTTCTGTTGGCTCATTCCTTAGACTGTTACTAATTTTTATCATTTTGGTGATATATAGGTTTTCATGAGAAGTGTGTAAAGAAGTTTACTATCAATTTAAAGAGGCTAAAAAACATCTATAAAGGTTTTCTAAAGCATCTGGTGGAGGAAATTCATCTTATGGATGCTGTATATGATACCACTTAGCAGGTTGTACCTTCTCCCTACCTTTATTTATTTTTCTATTTATTTGAACAGATTTCATAGAGGACAATGTAATTTTTAAAAGTGGGGGAGAGAGAAATGTCATAGTTATGATTAAAAAAATAAATTATTAAAAAAATAAAAACAAAAAAAAATGAAAATGTGTTTTCATTTTTAATTTCTTTTCCATTATTTTGTGGTTCTAGATAAAAATGTATATTAAAAATAATATGGAAAATCATTTTTTCGCTTGAGTCAATTGTGTGTGAAATTCATTTTTTTTGGAATTTTTTTCAAATTAATGCTGATATGGGATGTTTTTATAGAATTTTTATTTTCAAATCATTCGTAGGTGTTTAATGGATTTTTCAAACCCATTCTTCGTTAGTACTTACCAATATTTTAATCCCATACTCGATAGACATTCTAATCCCTTTTTTTCATATTATTACTTTTAATCACTTTATTGAGAGTCTCAAGTAATGTATAGAAACTAAAACATTATTTAATGCTGTTTGAATCCACAAGATTAAATTTTTCTACATTCAGGATTGGGTCACCATTCACTAAAAATACTTTGTTCAATTAATATCTATTTTTGTCCACCTTGACATTTACCCTCCTTAAGCCTTATATTACATGAAATTCATATTAGGTTAGAAAATTACAAGATAATTTATCCATTCCTACCTATAACTTGTGTACATTCTTGTTTTATTTTTATCAAGTGTGGGGGAGTAGGTGTTTCCTTAGAAATTATCGGGAAAGATTCATTGTAATGGGTGAGTGAAAGGGTGCCTGCATTTTTTGGGGCACTGATTCCACAACCCATATTATTTAATTTTGTTATACATTTTTCCATCTTTATATCATAAAAAATATATAAAAAAATAGTTCCATACATTGAAAAAATAGAAAAAAATAATAAATATAGAAAAGAGTATGTTTACTCATTATTATTCAATTCTCGGTTTTGATCCACACAAATGGACAATGGGGATAGTAAGTTGGAAGTGATAGACTTTTGAGGGGTTGAGTGTGTACATTCATTGTGAACACAAGATGACTTATGACTTTTAATGTACTTAAGAGATTAATAAATCCTATTCTACCTCATATTTTTTAAAAATTAAATCCTAACAACCCTTGAACCTCAAAAAAACCTATTGTAAGTCCTCTTAAGATTCACACTAGTTTCTACTGGTAGAGAACTTAGAATCATGGAAAGCATTTGGTAAGATCATCTCAAATATAGGAATAGAGCATAAATCCAATTTGATTTGTTCCTTGAGTGATGATGGAAATTTTCTAGGTGAGTTAGGTTATGACATGATGCATGTGTGAACAAATGAAGTTGAAAAAAATCAAATGTGGGAGAAGAAAAATGATATGAAATCTGATTTTATAAATGAGACATGATAAATTTCATTTCAGAATAATCTTGGAAGTTCTCTAGCATTTGATTTAGGAATGGTACTTGGTTAGGATATAAGATTTTTACTAGAAGTAAAAAGGTTTAGGTGGATGTTATTTGGATGATCACATTGTAGGTGGAGGTTATTTGGATGATCCATAATGATGTTCAAGAAAAGCGGCCCAAACTGCACCGGATCCCCTTGAACCGACGTGGACTCAAACGCATATTGAAACTAATATCTAATTCCAATTGGGATGAAATTTGGTTTACTGATCCAAAATTTTATGTTTAATAACTCCTATGAAGACACACAATCCCAATTAGTCCATTTGGGTCCATCCTAACCAATATTTCTGAGAAAATCAATATTATCAAAGTCAAAAGTTATGTTATGTATTTCGGATATGTATAGAGCAGTGGGCCCAAAAATGATTCCAAACTTTCAGTGGAGAAATAATATATATGGGGAAACATGTTTTTAGTTTCTATAATGCGATATAAGACTGTCTATTTGCCGAAAACCATGTTCCAATTTGTTTTAATAAATCTAGGTGCCCAAAACCACCTTCCACTTTTCCTATAAATTGGATCCCTAGGAACCCCATTTGGAAGTTCGACCTAGAGGCAAGGTGATGTAATTTTGGAGACCCAAAGAATTACTCTACTAAGTCCTAGTATTTTTTAAGCTATGTGAAGTGATACTTCAACATCTATGGCTTCCTCCCCTTCAATGGGCTTCTAAACTCCTTGTGATCACTTGGGGGGCATGATGTAAATACCAAGATCCATGTTTGTAATATTTGAATGATATTTCTAATTCCAGGTTTTAACATTTTTTTTCATCATCCAATATTCTTATTCACTTGATTTATGTACTGTTATGTCATCCTCAAACTCATATGGTGATGTTTAGGGGTACCCTTTCATATAATGTTTCACACACCATTCACCATTTCTTCTTCACTCTTTTAATTGCGGTGTTTGTGTGTTTCATATTGGTCAAACTAAATCTCACAAGCATTGTCAAGGACATCTAAATTTAGGACATGGTATCATAAATAAATAACATAAAAACATAGAAAATGCATCAAATTCTTCATGTGTTGTTGTGGTGAATTTCAGTTATAAAGTCGAACACAAATCACCCAATCATCGACGGTATCCAGTGAATCATTGTGTGCTTACAACTGAACCCTAAGTGTTATCCTAGTATTAAAATAGTAAAATTATGATTACAGGTGTTACAAAATAGGGATTAAAATATCTATACCATTTCTCTTGAAGCGATGAAGGATGAGCATCATGATAATTCCCTAGGATGATCACACTTAATCAAATATGTTAATTTTAATTTTATTGAATTGATTTAGTTTATATAATTTCATCTTAAAACAAAAAAAAACAACATTTCATACAATATAATTATCCCATTTATTAATCAAAACATTCTTTTTAAATTAATTATCTAAGGCTCCATCAAGAGATAACCTAGGGTTCCTGGTATACTGTAGAAATTCTTGTAATAACTAAATAATTAATTTGACGCACTCAACAAAGTGATCAAGATTATCCCTCAATTCATCACCTACCAAAATTTGAAGGCCATGTAAAAGGTTCATGTGGGTTTGGCCCAACCTATTGAGGTGCTGTAGTGGAAGTGGTATGGTATCTTCCTAGATTTATTGATAGGAATTTAATTATCAATGAGAGGTCATAATGCTATCTGGGTGATCATAGATTGAATCACTAAGTTGGAAAACTTCATAGCCATTTCAGATTATAGTTCAGTGGAGAGTTTAGGATTCCTATACATGCAAGAGATAGTGTGTCTTCATTGTTTCCCCTAAATTTTAGACTATGATTCTCACATCACATCCAAATTATAGAGAGGATTATAGGAGTTTTTTGGGAATTATTTGTGTATGATCGCAGTGTTCTGCCCCTAGGTTGGCACCTGGGTTGGGTAAACTATTCAGGTTTTGGATGGCATGCCATGAGATTACTTATTATATTTTTTATGATGTTAGGAGGAAAATATACCCTTCTTGGAGTTTTCATAGAAAAAAAACTACCATTCCACAAGTGGTATGGAATAATTTGAGGCCATGTATGGGAGACTGTTCTGGTCAACACTATAGTGGATGGAGTAAGGAGAGACAATGCGTATGTGCCTATAACTGGTGCATTAAATGGTAGATAATGTTAAGATCATACAGGAGGGGATAAAAAATTCCTAGAACCATTAAAATTCCAATGTAAACAAAAAAATGGATTCCTTTGAATTTTTAAAAGGGAGACCATGTGTTCTTTGAGGTATCGCCTCATCAAGGATTATAGATATTTGGTTGGGGTGATCAATTATATCACAGTTTTATTATAACTTTCCTGATACTATATATAGGTTTGGTGAGGTGGTGTACTACTTATCCTTACCACCATAGTTACATCATGTTCATTACACCATCCATGTCTCACACTCAAGGAGATTCATGCACGACCTTCACACATCATTAACTTGGGTAAACTAGGATTTAGGGATGGATTTAACTTCATAGAGTACCTAGTGGTGATTGAGGAGCATCTGGAGAATATACTCTATGGTTGATCGATTATTGTGGTTCACATTAATTTCCAACATGACAACCTCTAGGAAAGCTAATGGGAATGATATAACTAGATATGAGTTTAATACCATAACATATTTGATAAGTTTTTTTTTTCATTTTGGGAGGAAAATCCTTGAACTTTGGTAAAATTAAATGAATATTTTTTTTGTTAAATACTTTCAAATACAATTAAATAATATATTTGGATTTAGGAATGGAGTCATTGCAGAATTACAATCCATGTAGAGGAATGGTAATAATATATTAAAAATATAAATTATAATATATCAAATACATTATGTTTTTAATAAATAATAAAATAACTTTCAAATGGTGTCAAGTACGAAAAAACTAACACCAAAATTAAATTTATAACATGGGTTATATAGAAACCCTAATTTTTTACAAGGATATTACATTATTCTTAAAATAACCAACATAATAGTGAGACAATCCAAGATCCAATGGTTTAGTGTCTTTGTAAAATTAGTTTCATACATCAATTGTAAATAATAAAACTCAAAAATCATTTAAATTATTAATACTTATCCTTTTTAATCACTAACAGTCTATATACTACATGTACTCAAATTAGGATATTCATTAAATAATTGAGTGAGCTAAAGTCTTAGTAAGGGGATGAACAAATGACATAAATCATAAATACATGGGTGAGCATAATCAACATCATCATATCATAATCATAGGATCATCCACATAATATTGAGGGAATAATTTGATAAAGGAATGGAATGTTTCATATTCATAATAATGAAACATCATAAAAAAAATAGTCAAATACAACATATATTTTTCAATTAGTCTAGTATCATGTTCACCCATAACATATGTTCATAAATCATAACCTCATAAATATGAAAAAATCAAGTTCACAAATAATCAAAATTATCTCATGGGATATATCACATTAGCCAATGCATTTCAGGGCTATATAATTTCGATCCCACTCGCCACAACATAAAATCCTCAAAATCATTCATGCCACATGGAATGATAATAATCATAGTCATGAAATAACCCATGGAAAGGAATGTGTTTCATAAAATATTTCAATTACCGAACTTCATAAAAAGTACTTTAAGAATCCTAAATGAATAACGGAGATCCTAAAATGGAATAAATTATTATTTTCTTATTTTAATGGAGAAACAACTTAAGAGGATTCAAGAGATGTTTTAGAAATTGAATTTTTTTTGGAAAAAAATTATAAATGGCTTATAAAATCTTTTTGAATGGTTGAATTATGTATATCCTAGAAAGAAAAGATATTTTTTTGAAATGAAATATTTTATATATCAGAGGAACATTCACACTGAATTAAATGTTAAATAGGATATAACCCCCAAGAAAAGTTTGGGATTGAGAATCCCTTACCTTAAATCCCACATTATTTCGTCGCTTTTATACCTCATAAATAAAAAACATATGTTCATTAAAAAATTGAACTATAAGTAAATTATTTTCATATTTTTCTCTATTTATCAATTATTATTATGGAATTATATTTATTAATTCCTTTAATTAAATAGGAAATGTTTTTATATCATGTTTTCTTAAAAAATTTCCCATTTTCTTTGATTTTGATATTATTATTCAAGGAAATTTATAAATTAGTATAATTAATTCAATAATCTTAAAATAAAAATATTTATGAATTTATATATCATAACTAATTTATTATAATGATCCATAAGGTTTTTTAGGAAAAAAGAATTGGAAACATCCACATTGGCGGTTAACTAAATATTTTCTAGACATTATCCAATGAGGATGCAAGATAATAATGAAATATAATAATTTTGTAGATATATTAATTAGTATAAAATCATTAATATAATATTAACATACTAAATAATTAATATTATTTTATTTTATTTAGGAAGGGATAGAGAAAAAATAGGAAGGGAGGAGTAAAATAAAAAGGAGAGTTATTGAAAACTTACCCTCTTCTCGGTGTCGCTTCTCTTGTATAACATTAAACTACATCAATTATTAGAGTTTATTACTCCATAAAATCTATAAGTATTTTATGTGTCTTAATAGAGAGTATTTTGGAATTTTTTTGGCTTTTTTAGGTGATGGAGGAGTAATTTTTTAATAGGAGGGAGATGAGTTATTTATAATTGAAGAGAGGGTAATTTTTAGAATAAAATATTGATAAAAATACTATATCAAAGGTAAACATTGTAAGTGTGAATTTTTTAAAATATAAATAATATAAAATAAAATGAAATGGGTTTAGGACTTTAAAACACTTTATAAACAAAATTCACTAATTTATTGAAAAAGAAATTGGAATATATGAAAAATTGTTATGTTAAAGGAACACTTTAGACATTAGACTTTGGAAAATGATTTTTAGTTTTGGGAATTAGGTTTATTGTTTTTAAATGAACCATTTATCTTATTAAATTTATTTTGGTTTAAAAAACCTATTTAGTATTTATTAATCCATTATTGCATCGTCATTATGTCCTAAAACATGTGGTATCTAAAAAACAATTTTTTTTAATATTCAGATAAAAATTAATGTATCATATAAAATTACTTAATAATCACTCTTGAAATTTTTTGAAGTGATTATTCCAAAAATGAAATTAATTTTTCCAAAAAAATTATAAAAGTGGTAAATTTAATTTTAAATATTTTTTTTACGACATACCTTAAACTACGATTTATTACAAATGTGCTTATATTTTTTTGTGTTTTAATAAATATATTTGTTTTATTGAATTATAATATTTATATTTACATAAATTACTTAGGATAAATATTACTAATTTTAAATTTTATTATTTTGAGGTCAGATTACTATTCTAACTATTTGGTTACTATTCCTAATGGTCAGGTTACAATTCCAATGGTTAGGTTACTATTCTAATGATCATATTACTAGTCGAAATATCATATTTTATCCAATAAATATTACTTAATTTCTTCCTTCATAATAAACTAAAAATCCACCCAAGGTTCTGAGTTATTGATGGGTTTATAAAAAATTTGTTTTATTTCTATAATATTGGAAGTGGGGGTGATAATTCTAGTAGACTAGAAGGATCCAAAATATTCCATCATAATTTTTATATGTTTTATATTTTTCACCCATTTCAATGTTTGAATTTTTTTTGTTTTTAGTTTCTGATTATTGTAATGATATTTATTAATGAAATAAATTTTATTTGGATTCTTTATTTGTTGTTTGTGTATAATACTATAAAATATAACCTAACACGAATTTATTTCAAGAAAAAATATCATTTATAAACTCTTTTCTGTTATACGCTATACCCTAAGCATGAAATAACTTTTGTTCATGTGAGACATTTAATTTTAGTATGGTTTTGGGTGAAATAGTAGATGAATAAATAAACTAAATAATTTATTTTCCATTAAATTATGGAAACTCGATCTATCTCTATTTAAGAATGGTTATAGAAGAATTATAGGGTTAGTTGTATAACCATAGATATTTAGTTGAATGAAACCATGAAAAAGTACTTTTTTGGTGATGAATAGATAGAAATAATGAAGGAGGATCAATTAAGAACAGCGATGGATGCTTTGAATATCATCTATGTCAACGCATGGGGTTCATTATTCATAAAATATCAATATGTTATTTTAGTTAGGGCATGTTTTTTTGTATTTTTTCCCTATTATTGATAGATATTACAATTAAAAATTAGACCCAAATAAAGTAATCTATAACCAACCATCACCATTCCATCAATCTATGGTTTTATCTAGTTTTAATTGTACTGATAATTTTTTATCATCCTATTTCAATGAATGAAGTTTAATAGAACATGGAAAAGATTCATGATCACTTAAATTTTTTTGGATTCCACTCACAATTTTACATTTTTTCCCATCATTTATTTAGCTAGTGATTCAACTATATATGATGAAACATTTCATTGAATGTTTTTTCATTGTTTCCATGGATTTCTTATTCACGTTTAGTGCTACAATTAGAGTTGTGAAAAAGTCATGACAACAAAAAATAAATATATATAGTTTATTGATGGATTTCAATGATATGATTCATGAACCTATGGGAGGTGATAGAAGCATTACAGATCTTCATATGGATTGATGGAATATAGATTTTTTTTAACCGTATGCCAGATATTGATGACTGTTGGTGTTTATTTTTATTGGGGGGGGGTCAAAGATATAATTTTTTACGACATTAGAGGTATATCTAGTCGATGTGATGAGATTGATGGAAACACATTGAACCTGGATGAAAAAAACTAACTACATTGTGTTTTTTTAGAAGAACACATGTCGTGTCATCCCCTTGGTGTGATGATTTGGTTTTGGGAACGTTTAAGTAACACACATCATGTGTCCTATACACAGGTCATGTGACTTCTTACCCCAAAGGATTTATGTACACTATATACAATACATGGAAAAAAGGTTTGGTACATGGACATGGGTGGTGTATTTTCACATGTGTAGATACACATTCCTGATAACCCTACTGACCCCTTCATATCATGTATGACACCAACATGTCCAATATATGAAGTTGAACTTGTCATGTGAGATAGAAAGACACATGTAGATATAGAATTAATGAGATTCACATTGTGTCCTACTAGACATTCCATGTACTTCTAGAGAAGTTGTAAAATTTCATCTAAGGGTATATTTTCCCCTCTTAATCTCCAAGGAGTGTCTGGTATATCACCAGATGGGATATGAATCATCTTAAAAAGTAAAATCTCACCAATGTGAGTATAATTAGGTAGGTATACTCTATCTATGGAATTCATATAAAGTTATATATTTCACCCACATCACTAGGGTTGAGATTCTCTATCCATGTAATATAATTTCTACCACCAATAGAGAACATATGGGATAAGAATACTTTAGTGGAGTCAGATATTTTATCCACTTTTATAGGAAAGTATCCTCCAATGTTATAAGAGGGAAGGGATCACGAAGAATGATTTATACTATAGGAAATCAAATATAAGATATAAGTATATGTGTGGATAGTTGATATATATTATATTATTAGTATTGAGTTCATTTTTGGAGAACATATGGGTTATCTTGTTTATCCTCATTACATTTTCCATTTAGAGTTGACTCTCCCATTGATGCTTTGTGTTTTGGTTATTTCGGGTCATCCTAAAGGGTATGTTTATACTCACCCTTTCATGATAGTTTCCCTCATGTTTTATTTCTTATATAGAAGATAGATGTTTTGATGAAGTCTTAGGTGGACTAAGAGCCGGGGGATCTTATTTTGGATAGATGGACTATAGTCGGATCCTAGAGTTTCAATTATGCAGTAGTCCCATTTTATTACTAGGTTGATATCCATTATAGTATTAGTGGAATTTTATTTATAATTTTTCATTTCCATAATCCTTCTTTTCAAAAAATGATGTGGGATTAGATGTTATTAATTCACTTACAGTATCTGTTATTTATATTTTGGCATTATACTAGTTTATGCAGTTGTGTGCATGTGTATAGTCGCTTTAGGCTAAGGCATCCTAGGTGTGTGATATGTCTATTAAGCACTAGTCTTTATCCTTTAGCCTATTAGAGTATTTAATGTGGTTCCACACTTAGTTTACTTACATCTATGAAGGCACTAGTGGGTTGGGTTATGAAACTAGTAATCCTATCCAACAAGGAACTATTATCTATAAATATTAGAAATAATTAACCCATATGAGAATAAACCATAAGGATACGTCTTCTTAAGGATTCTAAAAAGATTGAATAGTATTTTCATTTGAAAAATTCTACAATTATTAGAATATATCATTCATGAATCCGACCCATGCTTAAAAAATGATTGTAAAATCAGGAGCGGTAGTAGTGGCCGAAGAAAAGGCCTTAAGAGAGTAAACCAACCTGTAAGGTTGGGAGAATTTTTATCAGAAACTTCTCCTCCTACAAGGAAGTGGGTATTCTTTAGACTGGGGGGAGAAACCATAAGAAATACCCTCACAATCTCTCTCAGCATGTGAAACACATCTTTATTTGAGGATGCACTCCAAAAGGGTTTCTATAAATTACTTCAAGGTTAAACTCCACAAAATTATTCCAGTGGTGCATTGGAAGGAGAAGAAAAATACTTGTAGGGATCAAAAGTCAAAACTGCATTCCAAAAAGGAAATTAAAAGGATATTTTTGACTATCCACTTGATGTATATTCCTGATATGATCAATATATTTACCATTATGATGAGAAAATGATTCCCAAATTATTGCATGCATTAGTGGATGTCGTCAATATTATTCCCATTAGTGATCTAAAGCATGAATTTGGCATAGAAGAGCATAATTTTGAATTATATTCATACAAAATGGTACACACTGAAATAATAGAATAAGTTGTGTGTACCCATAAATAGATATGAGTTTCAAATCTATGAATTTTCCCAAATTCTTATTTATCACAACTTAGGTGGGATTTAGAAAGAGAGAAGTGGAAGGGTGTGCCCACAACTTATCTATCATCCAAAGAGGTTGAACCTATTACTAATTAAGGGAGATTCACTCAATATGAAGTGGATATAAAATAATTAATGTGAATTAATTGTACATTTATTAGGATAAATATTATTACTATGTAAAAATATCAAATAGAGACTCGTGTTTCTCATCTAGTAAATCTCCCTTAACATAGAGAAGCTGATCTACAAATGAGGGACATGTTTATCCATACAACCAACTCATGATTCAAATATCTAATTAACTAGGAGCAAACAAATAGAGAATATTATGAGTTTATTCCATTGGAAAATATTCTATAATTATGCTAAGTGTGCTACCCCAATCCATCCCATGACAATTATCAGCAATAGACACTTGAAATAAGACCTTACCAAGTTATACCTATTGCTTCCACATTGGTGTCGGTCCATCCAACCATCCTACCAGAACTCATTGAATCCATTTAATCTCCAGTAGCTTTAATGGAGTCCATGGAAGGTTAGTGTGTACAAGTGAAACTAAAAATTAAACCATACCTCTAATGGGTAGATGTTACTTCTCCTCAACCTAACATTGGATGTCCAAATTTCACTAAATTTAATGGAACTAGAGATCCAGAACATCATTAATAACACTTTTTATCTCAATGTTTTCCCACAATTGGAACCTTAGAGTATCAATAGGATCCTATTATCATATTATTCGTGCATAATTTGTATGGATCATCATTTTAGGGGTACACCAATATACTAGCAAGATAATCCATAGGATGGGAAGATATTTACCAACAGCTTCTCTTCTAATTTAGTTCAATGGTAATAGTGAAAATAATCCATTACCTCTTAAAATGTAGACAACATGAGAATTCAATAGTGTTTTACTTTATTACTAGGTATAAGTATAACAACTGAATCTTTTAAAATATAGATATCACATATTTTTTATGAATATTCATTACATTTCAAAAACACATGCCTAAGGATTATAAAGGTATTGTATCTTCAGAAACTTGGAAACATAAATATCTTATTCATAAAATATATTCATGATTACCCACTTATTTATTCATAACTATCACAATTTTTTACTTATTATACATAATTACTTTCTTCATATCCCGGAGAATGGAAACATATGAAATGGGTGAGTTCAGATGCCCAGTAAGGGTAGGCAAGGGAGATATCAAGGATTATATAACAAAAAACATGAGCATAATGGAATAATAACCTGAATATAAAATTTTAAAATTATACCCCATATATCAATGATCATAATATTGATTAATGTAATAATTCCTAGTAATTTATAAGACATGAATCATAAAGTAACATGATCCATGGGAGAATAAAATTATCATAAGACATGGAATTGTTTCATAAATATAAGCATAGAAAATAATTTCCTTAGTAGTCAAGTATCTTCTCCAATAGTGGAATTGGTTAACTCCCCAAACCATCTTAGTAACTAAGGTTAACTCCCAAGACTATCATAGTTGACAATGTCCCTTACTCAATTGGGATCACTTCCCATTCTGGTACTCTTTATATAATCATATATCAATATTTACCCAATGAATTGGAGGGAGATATAGATATCAACAATCACATAATTAAAAACATATGTATGTGTTCCAAAATATCATAAATCTTTCATCATATCATAACTCATGAAAATAAATTGGTTTTGTAAACATTTCATTATACCATAACACATGGAAAATTAATAGGTTTCACAAACTTTTCATCATTTTACCATAAACATAAACCATATTGAAAAATAATAAGGATGGTATCCATAGTTATTAACCCCCAAAAATATTAAGTAATAACAATGGATTTCATCTTAGATATAAAATTATTTAGAAAGATTACATGGAATAAATTTTTAAGAAAATAAACATTAAATTTTGAAATCACTTTTTTTTAAATTTTTATACATATAAAGGAAAAAAATTTATGTGAAAATAAAATTTTAAATATATAATGGATTCTTCAAATCATTGAGAAATAATGATGGTGGTAAAATAATATCATTCCATTTAATTTTAAAAACTATTCACTCAATATCTTTTGTCGAAAAAGTCACAAAGTACTTCATTTAGAAAACATCAGAAAGATTCTTTTCAGAACATTTAAAAAAAAATAAAACATGGGTAAAATGATTTTAAATTTTTTTACATAATATTCAAAACATTATTTTAATTTTTTATAAAACATTAACACTATAGATAAATATTCCCCATCAGAAACTTAAACAAAAATATATCCTAATAATGATGAGATTATGAAATAAACCCTTTGCTAAATTCTAAAATTTATTAATTCATATTAAAAACTCATATATAATAAATATGAATTTATTATACAAGTATTAAATAACCATATTAAGATGTATCATACCATTTATGTTTTATTTATAACATATTTTCACCCATTTCTTAATAATTTTTTATTAAAATGACTATTCTGGGTGATAACTGCTTTGTTTTACCAGCATGTTTCAGTTAGAGAGTAATGTTCCTTATAATTTGATCATTGCAAAATAATTTTAATAATTTTAATAATTTTTTAAAAATAATATATATTAATTATATACATATTTATAATTATTCACAAAAATTATAGATAGAAAAATGAATTACATTGTTCATGAAGGTGGGCCTTACATACACATTAACATTGTTTCTATTTTTTAAATGATGGAATGAACGAAAGGTAAATAATAATTCGATATTAAAGAATAATTATATTATCATATATATCATATATATTCATCACATTCTTCCTTATTACCAAACATATGATATATAAATGAAAAATGAATTACATTACATTGTGGATATATTAGTCCATACATACGCACATATGCATGAGGAAGAATGTATCGCTCGTGCATATCTATAACTTAAAACGATCACTTTATTTTATACACTTAATTACCTCCATTTATTTGATTTTTTTCATTAATTAGACAATACGTGCATCAGTGTTGGGTAAGAATTTAATGTAATTATTTCTTCTATAAAAATTAAAAGAAATTACCATGATGAATATAAGTATTTTATATTTCAAAATAATATTTATAATAAAAAAATTATCTGGATAAAAAGATATTTAAATTTTTTATTTATTAAAAACAAGTTTTATATGTTTGAATTTTCCTAAATTAAAATATTATAAAAGTCATAATCTCATTAAAATAGAAAAAATGACTTATAACCAAATATTATATGACTATGGGCGAAATGGAAACCTCCAATAAAATTAATACACGTTTTTGGTTCATTATATATTATTTATCATTTTATTTTTAACTTTAATTACTCAATTTACCCTTTACCGTTGAAACAAAAATTACTAAGGTTACTATTTATATTGACCAAAAATAAAATGGAAATATTAAATAAATTTGGAACACATGATTCATAATATGGAATCAATTTTTCAAAATTCAAAACACATCTGTGGTATAATTTATTTTAAAATTAAACTGCCAAAATATGATGAGAAACAACTTTTCAGAAAACTTTATTTTTTAAAATGTAAAATGTTTTATATGATAAATTCAATAATAAAATCCATTTTAAAACCATCATTGAATAATTTTAAATCAAAAGAAACTAGTTAAATTATAATAGTTATCTGAAATTTAATTTTACTTTGTAAATAATTTAAAATGAAAATACAACTTTCAATCAGTATTTTTTCATTGTTCATTGAAAAATCTAAAATTTTCATAAAATTATCAAAAAATAATTTTAAGAGAATTTATACATACAAAATTACAAATTGAAGTTAAATTTTTAAATATATTTTCTAATACTTATAATAATTAATTATAATATTCACTCATAAAAAGTAAGAAAACTTATTTTTGAAGAAAATTTATTTTTTAAAGATTAAAATAAATTTACTAAAAGTTATGTTCATATTTAATAATAATTTTTTAATATATTTATCTTGAGATGGACCTTAATATTTGATTCTTAAATTAGTTAATACTATTGATACTTTATAATATAGTGACTATAAAAAAAACACATAATATTTTAATAATGTTTCACACTTAGTTAAAATTGCTCTTGTGTGTAATGAAATGTATCAAAGAAATAATATTATGTAAAAATAAATATTAAATTAAATTCTAGATGAATTAAATTATAAACCACTTAAAAAATATTTCCTCTCTCAAAAATTTTCATTCGATATAATCTGAATAGGATACTTTTACCTCATCGCATCCTCAGGTTCCCGTGTATCTTTCTCAAATTTGTGGTTTCACCATAAAACATTGACCATATGAGTGGTCTTATTACCTATAATTTTATCTCTATTATCCAAAATACTTATTGGTTTTTCCCTATAATAAATATCTTTCTCTATCGGTATGACCTCTGTGTTTAGTATATGTGAAGGGGCAGTTATATATTTCCTCATGAGAGATACATGGAACTCACTATGAACATGAGATAGATTTGAGGGAAGATCAAATTGATAAGATACCATCTTGATATGATAAATAATTTCAAAAGAACTGATATACATTGGGATTATCTTGAACTTATTTTCAAATCTCATCACTCTATTATAGGGTGATATTTGTAGAAATACCTTTTCACCCACTTCAAACTCTAGATATTTTTGATGATTGTCAACATGAATTTTGACTCTAATTTGAGATGATCCTATTTTTTTTGAATGGATATAATGTTCTTTTCCATTTCCTCATCTATATTAGGTCCCAATAGCTTTATTTCTCCAATTCCATTCCTGTATGTTAGTGTTTTACACTTATTACTATAGTGGGATTCATAAGGATCCATCTGAGTGTTAGAGTGAAAGCTATTTTTGTAAAAAAATTATACTAAAGGTAAGAGTTGATCAAAAAAACCATTGAATTCCATAGAGAAATATATCAACCTATCTTCTAGAGTTTGAATGTTCCTCTTAGACTAAACATTTGTCACAAGATGAAAGTAGTGATGAAACTTAACTATGTATCTAGAGCCTACTGAATAATTTTTCAGAACATTAAGGTAAACTTCAAATCTTGATCATATATAATGGAAAGTGGTAATCCACACAATATTACCACTTATTTAATATATTTTAAGGAATTTTTATCTGAATAAAAATATTCCCTAATAGAAATTAAGTGTTCCAAATTCGTAAGGTGATAAACTATAAACCATATAGAATTATGGACTTTAGAGTTTTATTGAGTTCAACAATGAAATAAATTGTAATGATTTCCCATTTAAATTCTAGTATTGTAAATGTTTGAAAAATACCCATATAATTCTGTCTATCAGCCTCATGGCTTTGAAAAACCATGAAATAAGAAACATACTCTACGATTTCTCACTTCATTTTATCCCACTAGATATACTCTTTGAATTCATTATACATCCTTGTACTTATAGGATGAATGGAGAACAATTCACTAAAAGGATCATCAAACAGTTCCTTATTCAAATATAGTATGGATGAGATGCATATATGGTTTATAAAAATTATTATTCTATTATAATCAAGGTTTAAATCAAGAAAATTTATCACCTTCTTTTTAATCTCTACCTCTTCATTTTATATGACTTTAATCATCACATGGATATATGGTTGAACATTTATTTGAGATAGATAATATTTATCGCCTTCATTTATTATTTATAGATCCATCCTTTATAAATACATAAATATTGGATCTTTTTTGAACCACATAATTGATAATCTAGTACGATTATTTCAACTCAAATCATGTTCTTCCTTGTTCGCTTTCCCATAGAGGTATTGTATTGAGTAGTCATAATCATTATTAATATATAACCATCATCCTTGAAGTATGTTCAAATATTTCCAAGTGAAAATATATATTAAAATTTTTTGATCATTAAATTATCCATATGTTTGTATATAGATTTAATGCCTTCAAATATTTAATGAAAAATTTACCACAACTAAATCCAAATCATGAGTTGGGTAATTTTTCTAATGAACTATTAATTGGAATGTGTTATAAGATATCACCATATAATTTTCCATGAGAAAATATATTATTACCATCTTTTATGCATCACTATAGATTGTAATACTTTCTCTACTACAAGTTAGTGTGAGAACAGGTGCACTGACCAACTGTCTTTTCATTTAATTTAAATTCTCTTCAAATTCCTCTATCCATATGAACTTAACACTTTTTTCAGTTATCTTGTTGATTGGATTAGTTAATCTTGAAAAATATTTCAAAAAATGTAAATAGTATCCTTTCAATCTATGAAAAAATAAATTTATTTATCATGGTTGGTCTAGGCCATTTATCAATAAATTTTATGTTTTAATGATTTACTAATATAACCTCAAAAGATATTATATGATGAAAAAACGAAACTTTATGAATCCAAAAATCAAACTTTTTATATTTTTCATAAATATTTTCCTTCCTCAGGGTCTTTAGAATAATACGAAAGTGATCTTCCTGATCTTTCATTCTCATAGAATATAAAATAATATAATTTATAAATACTACTACAAACTATTTAATATATTCTCTAAAGACTCTATAAATTAAGTCTATGAATATATTAGGGGAATTAGTAAGATCAAAAGGAATCACTACAAATTCATAGTGTCCATACCATATACGTAATGTCGTCCTTAGCATATATTCTTTCCAAACCCTCAATTCATAATATCCAGAATGAATATCAATCTTAGATAAGTATTGAGATCCATGAATTTGATCAAATGATTCATCAATATGGGTTATATTATAATTTTTTATATTTATATTTTTATGTTCTCAAAAATCAATATTGAGTCTCATTGGTCCATCTTTCTTCTGAAAAAAAAGAACAGTTTCACCTCATAGTGACGCACTAGGGAATATAAATTCCTTATCATGATTATCATGAAGTTTCTTCTTCAATTCTTGAAACTCAATTAGGTCCATTCTATAAGGAGTATTTAAAATAAGAATAACCCAAATTATAAGTTCTATTGAAAAATTAACTTCATAATTCAGTGGAAGACTCATCAATTCTTCTAAAAATATATCAACAAACTCCCATAAAATAGGTGTATCCTTAATGTTGAGTTTCTCCCCAACCATAAGATATATATAACATTCATATAAAATAATTAAGACCCAAAAGGTAAATTAAATTTCCATTGGATTTCCAAATTCATCCTCACATCGATAAATGATCATAGGTTTATTTGGAATATGAAATGTGACATCACTTCCTTGGAAAATTATAAGAGAACTATGTAGATAAAGCCCACCCATGAAAATAATCAAATAAAAATCAACTAAAGTGAGAATAAAAAGATCTATAGGAAGCCCTTTCCCATAAATTTTAATCATACAATAACTATAAACTTTATATGTGACCATTATTCCATTTGCGTTTTTCATAGCTGACTAAAAATACTTTTTATAGTGAAATGGTGATACCCTTAGAAAATTATTTATAAATAAAAGAGTGGGTGGATCCAAAATCAAATATGACATTAGATATTATAAATTAGTTGATAAGTGTACCTTTAACCAAGTCATTCTCGTAACCCACATTGGCAGTCATGATCACGTGATATATCCCTTTATCTTTGAGCTTCAGATGTTGTTGACACTGATTAATAAAAACCTTCATATTCATGAACTCATTGGCATAATACCCTTACTTCTCAAATTTGTTGCATTGGAGTGTGTGTGGTTCAGTATATGAAAGTTTTTATCTATTAACTTCATTAGATAACTTATTAAAATAACTTTATAATTTGATTTCCTGGTGACCTTCCTTTCCACACATGAAACATTTACCGGTACGGTTAATAAAATTTCCCCCATTTTTATTCAACACTTTGAGCATAAAGAAAATCTAATCTAATTTTTCAAAATGGTTTTTATAATTGGATTCAAATCCCATTTTTATTTTCTTATCTAATCCATAATATTGATGGGTAACTTCAATCTCCATCTCCACCTTGAGATCACATTGAAAAATTTCTTCATATGTACTGAAGTATCTTATAGCTAATTCCTTTAAGAGATTTCATTTTAAGACACCAAATAATTGATAAATTTTATATTCGAGGATGATAATTAAACCAGAGGAATATTTTACAAGAATTCTAAAATTTACCTCATAGGCCCTAATGGATTATTCATCCTTGTTATTCAACTCAACAAATTACTTCTCCATTTTTTGTAGAATATGAGGTAAATACTTGCGGATTAATATCCCCTTATACTCATCTAATTCAATGGATTCAATTTCTTATCATTTTTATGAATTGTTAATAATATTCCACTGTTGATCCACTTCACATTCCAAATGATAAAAAAATAAGACAACTTTTTCTTATCCCAAGCACTGAAGAACATAAAATATTTTCTCAACAGTGTTGATCCATTAATTTCCCACTTGTGGATCAGAATATCCACTAAAATAATGTGTAATTTTACTCATGAATCACTAAACATTACATTGTTCCCTCTTTTTATAATTTTTAAACTTAGTATGATTTATATACTGATAAAGTTGTGTGAGAATAAAAATAATATTTTTCATTCCATCTCCCATGACATTTAGTTTCTCAGTAGAACAATCATTGAATTTTACATCTCATTCAATATTAACATGATGCCTTTGAGTTCCATATAATGATAAAAAGATCATAGTTTGATAAAAAATAATTATAGTGGAAAACCATATAATCATGAAAAATAATTTATAATATGTATAAATCCCAACACTTTCTTTTATTACACCTAAGAGTTAACTTAGGTCATTAATTTTTGTTATCAAAACATTAGTATTTTATGATATACTTAAACTTATCCCTAAATTTTTCTCATATTAGTTTCAAAATGTTAACAAAACTCATCCTCTAATACCAACTATAACAATCCATGATTTTTATATAGAGATATTACATCTTTTTAAATGAATATTCATTACATTATAAAAACACACACCTAAGGATCATAAAGGTATAGTGCCATTGGAAACTGAGAAACATTAACAGCTAGTTTATAAAATACCTACATGTTTAACCACTTATTTCATTAATTATCTTACTTAATACCTTTATTCTTATCCAATGTAAATGAAACATAAGAAAAGTGCGAGATGATATGCTTAGTAAGTGTAAATAATAGAGGTAACAATGATTATATAATAATAACATGAGAATAAGGTCATAAGAACAAGACCATAATAATTGAAAATTATACCCTACATATCAAAGATCATAATATTGATTCATAGAATAAATCATGGAATTTAATTAGAAATAAATTATAAGGTAACATGATCTATGAAATAATAGTATTAACATTAGACATGGAATTGTGGCATATACCTAAGCATAAAAAATCATTTCCTTAGTAGTAAAGTCTCTTTGAAAAGACTATAAAAGTGGAATGTGTTCACTCCCAAAACCATCATAGTAGTCAAGGTTCAATCCAAATACTATCATAGTGTAAAATTTCCCTTACTGAATAGGGTTCACTCCCCATTCCAATCCTTCTTATCTCATGAGATATCAATATTTGACCAATGCATTAAAGGGAGATATTGGCCCCCCTTTCACATAATGAAAACCATATGTATGTGTTTCACTGTATCATAAATAATTCATCATATTAAAACTCATGATAAGAAATGGGTATCATAAAAATTTTATCATAGCATAACACATGTAAAATAACTATGTTTCATAAACATTTAATCTTTTTACCATAGACATAAACCATCGTGAAAAAAATAAGGATGGTATCTTAAGTTCATATCCACAGTAAATCATATGTAACATCAAATTATGTCATCTTATATTGGAAATAATTTTTAAATATCACTTGGACTATTTCTTGATGAAAACAACCTCTACATTTTGAAATAACTTTTAATTAAAAAATATATACACTTATAAAGGAAAAAAATTATTTGAAAATAAAATTTTAAACATCTAAAGTGTGCTTAAAATCATTGAGGTTTCATGATGGTGGGAAAATAATATCTTGTCATATATGTTAAATAAAACATTCCCTCTATATTTCTTTTATAAAACTCACGAAGTGCCTCGTTTTGAAAATTACAAAAACATTCCTTTTAAACTATTTTGAAATAAAAAATTCACGCATGCATAAAAAAAATTTAAACAATTTTTGGGGGATTTTAAAAACCATATTTGAAAAAAAAATTAGAAATTTTTTTTATGTAATATAAATATTCCCCAAATAATACTTAAAAATAAACAATCCGGAATAATGATGAGATTGTGAAATAAACCCTTAACTCAAGTCTTTCATTTATTCATTCATGTTAAAACCTACTATATAATAAATATGGATTTATTATATATAAATAACCATATTCATATCTATCATACCATTTATGATTTATTTATAACATATTATCAACCATTTATTAATAATTTACTCTTATGGGTGATAACTACTTTGTTTTCCAAGAAAGTTTCAGATCGACAATTTTGGTCATTATAAGTTGACAATGGTCCCTTAATTTCCAAAAAGTTAATCATGGTATAAAAAATTTATTAATTATTTACATATTTATAACTATTCATAAAAATTATATATGGAAAAATTAATTACACCATTCATGGAGATGGTAGGTCGTACGTACGCATGAACATCATTTTCTTTTATTGATTGATGGAATAAAAGAAAGGAAAATAATAATTCACCTTTAAATAATCATTATCATTTCATATATATATATTATATTCATAATATTAATCTTCATTACCATCTATGTGAAATATTAATGAAAAATGAATCACATCACATCGTGGAGATGGTAGTTCGTACGTACACATGAGAGACATTATTAATTACCAAAAGATTGGATGATAAAAAGGTATATATGATATTATCATTCCATAAGTATAATAGTTTCCGAAATATCATATATAAATATAAAACCCATAATAAAACTGAACCATAAAATATGGTGGTGAAAAATTAATTATACCTCTACGTGGAGACAGTAAGCCATACCTACATACAAGTGATACTTTCAATTCTTGGTTAATGGGAAAGAGTGTGTATAATGTTTTTTTCATAATAATAATAAAATATCAGAATCATTTTGGTAATTAATTAATTATTTTATTATAAATATAATATATTTATATGATCTGAATAATAGTATAAAATAAAGTGATCATTTTAAAGCAATTACCTCTTCTTGGAAAGAACTCCTTTAAATCTCCTATTATGGACTCTAGAGTTTTTCTTTTGAGAATACCAAAACCTCTAGAATGTGGATAAGGAAGTGGATAAGAGAATTTGACAGATTATGGTTGAGATATAAGGATCAATGCAGTGTAATTAAGTGAAGTAGGAAGTTCCCTTTTATAATTTAGGTGAGGGACACTTTTGGAATCTCTCAAAAAATTAAATTAACATAAATTAATATTAAATTCCAAATGTATCTATACTCCTTTATTTAAAATATATAAAAATTATGGGTTACAATTATGTCATAAAATAATTTTTTTAATATTAGGTCACATTTTTACACTTATCATTTGGTTTTAACCCCTCGTTAACCCTTTTTAAACCTGCCACGACAATAAAGAATTTCAAAATTTGAGTGTCAATATATTTACAATAAATGGAAAAAATTACCATAAATTGACCATGGTTGAAATTATCAACCATACGTTAATTAAGTTTCCAAATCTATGATTTTTAAGAATTTTATACTATTTAATAAAATACTATTTATTTTTAAATATCAATAATGTTAATTTTTAGAAATATTCATTGAATTGGATTTAATAATATATATATAACACATATTATTAGAAAAAAATATTTTATTATATCCCTAAAAATTAATTTTAATCTATAAATTTATTTTATCGCATTATTTATTTCAAATTATTTTTCGTTTAATATTTTAAATATCTTTTATTTTATTTTTCCATTTATTAAATAATACCAGCATTTGTGTTGTTCAAGCATTTAAGATAATTATTTATTCCCAAAAAATAAAAAATAAATTGAAATTATTAATATTATTCATTTTTATGTAAAAATGTTATTTATAGGTGAACATACCCTCTAAAAAACCACATATTAAGATATTTTATTTATTAAAAACAAGAGTGTAACCTGTTTTAATTTTCTTAAAATAAAATATTATAAATGTCATAGTCTCATTAAAATTGAAATAGAATATAATATAACCAATTTTCGGAAGACTAAGGATGAATTGGAATTATCCAATAAAATTAAGGCAAGTTTTGGTATAGCGACCTAGGCTTAACATACATGGATATTGAATCATTTTCGATGAATGTTCAACATATTACAAAAATACATGCTCAAGGATGATAATAGTTTAGTGTATTTGGAATCTTGGAACAAAATATTCTAACTTGGTGAAAGATATTCAATTTTTCCCACAAATATCTCCCACTTTATTAATTCTACTTACAACATCTCTTTATAACATAGGGAAAGGAAATATAAGAAAGGGGTGAGATCAGACGCTTAAAAAGGGTAAATAAAAGAGATACATAAGTCTAACATGAGTATAAGAGTATACGAAGATGATCATAATAATAGATGATCATACCCATCATAATAGAGATCATGAACATGAATCATGGCATAAATATTAGATGGTCATAAGACATGAATCATAAAATAATTATGAGTATAAGTCATGAAAACATACCATAGGAATACGACATGGAATTTTTAGTAGACGTATAAACATATAAAATGATTTCCATAGTAGTCAAGGAATCACTACCATGACCATATTACTAGTATGGGATCACTCCCCATACCATATTGGTAATCATTGTTCACTCCCATGGCCATATTATTAGTATGAGTTCACTCCCCATATTATATTGGTTATCATTGTTCACTCCCATTGTTATCTTAGTAGTATGAGTTCACTCTCCATGCCATCTTGGTATTCATGGTTCACTCCCATGACTATATTAATAGTAAAGGTTCACTCCCAAGTACATTTTAATCTAGATCATGAGATATAAATCTTCGCCCAATGCATTGGAGGGATATATAGGTCCCACACATATCATAATGAAAACATAAATACATGTTCCACATGATCAAAAAAATTATATCATTACCAATAAAATTAAATGGGTATTATAAACATGTAATAATATCATAACCTATGGAAAAATATACAAGTTTCATAATGATTTCATCAAAATAATAAACTCTAAAAAAAGCGTGTTTCAAAATCATATAACCCATGAAAGAGAAATGAGTTTCCTAAACATCATGACATCAAAACATAAACCATTAACAAAAAAATATGAATGAAAAAATTGAATTATTTCCCTAGAAAGGGATGATTAATACCAAATGATTTCATCTCAGATGGTATTTTTTTAATTTTCTTTTAAAAATATTTTTTGAGGAAAATATCATTTCTACATTTAAAAATTAGTTTTTAAAAATTAAACATTTTTTTAAATTTTTTTATTTGAAAATATATACGAAAATTATAAAGAAATATTTAAATCCCATAAAATATTTATAAATCCTTTTTTC
The DNA here is from genome assembly GCA_963277665.1 of Viscum album. Lineage (NCBI taxonomy): Eukaryota > Viridiplantae > Streptophyta > Magnoliopsida > Santalales > Viscaceae > Viscum > Viscum album. The sequence goes on along the minus strand of CAUJRU010001266.1, from coordinate 146,205 downwards.
CACGAATAGTTTCTTCAATAATCATTTTAAAAAAATTAAAATAATTTTTGAATTTTTTCAAAAACATGGTTTTTGAAATAAAATAGTTTTTTGACCGAAGAGAGAAATTTGGTTAGATTTTTATTAAAAACATATTATTAATTACTATATGTACGAAAGAGTGGTAAAATGGTATTAGTAAATGGATATATGATGAATAAATAGAGGAGAATAAAACTTATGTATGTTATTGGCATATGGATAATAATATTTCATCTATGGAAGCATAATCATAAACAATCCTAATAAATGATGAGATTATTTCAATAAACTATTAAAACATGGTAACATTTAATCAAACTCCCCATGTAAGAAAATAAAATTAAATGGATCCTAAAATATCAATAAAAATAATTATATTCATGATATAACAGTTCAATTGGAAGTATATACAACTCATAAAAGAACATAGGTTCATAACAAAACATGTTTCTCAAAGAAGGAAAATTGAGGTCAAATTACTTTATCGATTTGGTAACTTTTGAACAATAAAACATATGAAGGAAAGATTATAATATGGACATGAAAATAACCATAAATATAATTATATTAATCATTGAATACATTAAAAGGGAATTATATACACCACTAAAAATAAAAAAGTGGTGAACATGTCATGTATCTAACAGTTAAAAAATATGAGATGAAATTACATTAACTTATGTCTTGACTCCCATCGTACTCATACAAAACTCCTTTATAATAAATTTAAGTTTATTATAAAAATTTTTGCAGAAAAATATTATAATATATAAGACCATATTTTATTTTATTATGAATTTATATTACCCTCTTATTAATAATTCTATACCTTCGGTAATATCCTCTTTGTTCTTCGTACATGTTTTGACTTATTATTTTGGATCATCTCAATTATATCATTATTTAATTACTTAAAAATTTTAAAAAAATATATAAATATCATATATATTCAGTGTATATGTATTTATAATAATATATAAAATATATAAATATAAAATTGAATACACCGTTCATAGAGATGGTAGGTCGTACGAACAGATGAACATTGTTTCCATTTTGTTATCGTAATGAAATAAAGTAAATAAATGACATATATTTATATATGAATGGAATATAACTAAATTATAATTACTTTGTTATATATATTATATATGTTCACTAAAAATATCCTTAATAAATTCCATGTAAAGTGTGGACGAATCACATCGCTTTGAGGAGGTGACAGTCCACACATCCATAAATGATGTTATCATATTTACACAAGATGGAAAGAATAAATGAATGTCTTATAAAAGAATTAAAAAATCATAAATAAATAATAAATATTATATATATCATATATAAACAACTATTCTATCATAATTCCCTACCATGAAATGTGGTAAAGGAATAACGAACACCATTATTTCATGAGGTGGAAATTCGTTGTACATAAGAATAACAAGTTTGTTAACCATTAGATGGAAGTTTGTGTTAGTGAAATTAAAACCATTAATATAAAAACATATTAGTATATTTAGGATACTGGTGTTATTATAAAATCATGGAATATTTAGTGTTGAGGTGTTGGAGAATGAAAATAAAATTAAGGAGCTTGAGAAAGGGTGTTATATATTCTTTGGGTAATGCCTTTTGGTTTGCACCAAAGGGATTGCTTGGGAGTATTTATTCCAAAAATTAGGTTTCCAGGTTAAGGGTAGGTATTTTAGGAGAATATTTGGGTAGAGTTTGGATGATACAAAGTGTCTTGAGAGGTGTGGGTAAGGGGAGGAGTGAATTTCTTTTTATAGTGGAAGAGGAGTGGCACTCTCGTAAATACCAAGTGGTATATAGTAATGGGAGGTATCCCTTACTTAATGTGCATACAAAATGGAAAAATAATTGATTAAAGTTGAATCATGGTCAATACATATCTACACCACACTAAAATAAGTTCATTTTTTAAATTTTGTTCCTTAACATATAAGTTTCCCCAATTTTATAATTTTGGTTTTTGTTAATGTATCTATTATTGTAACATATATAATTTAACCATTACTACTAAATTAAAGTTAGATTTATTAGAAAAAAATACTCACTAAATTATAATGATTATAAATAATTTAAAAATAAAAATACCATGTGTGTTGGAGATTAATTTAAAACAAGCGCATGTAATGCAAAAAACACTTCTTTAATTGGGACCGTACTAACAATGTTTTTACTATCTATGGGTCAATATGTTTATTATAAAAGATAAATTGGTCCAATAATGGACCATATTATATATTTATTAACACCTAAAAATAACTTGTAATAAATACTTATTTTTAATCATTTTAAATCATTTAATAAAATATCATTTATTGTAAAAATAACATTAATGTCAATTTAGACATTGTTTATTTAATTTGAATTTAATAAATATCCAAAAAATATTTGAATCCAAATATTTTAATCTAAAATATTTTTTAAATGATAAATTCATCTAAAAAATTTAATGGAAATATTTCAAAAAATTTCCATCACTTTTAGTATTTATAGTATCATTTATTTTTTTAAATTATTAACTCAATAATTACAACATTAGAATTTTTTATGCATTTTAAGTAAATAATATTATCTAAAAATTATTTATAATTCATTATTATATAAATAACTCATTTAATTTTCTAAAGGATATGTATAATAAAACATATGTTCTTTTTTACATATCGTAAAGTTTTATAAATGTTTAAGGTGAGGAAAGTTTTCTTTTTTTCGTTTTCATTACTTAACTTATAAAATAGGAAAATTTTACTGAATAACATCCCAATAACTCATAAAATTATAACCATTATGGTATATAATATAAATATGAGTATATAATGGATTTTGGACAAGTTTCTAGGTCATTTTGGCCCTTAAGTTTAAGGTTTAGTCCCAAATTAAGTTTAATTTTACCTTAATTGTTGTGATTAGTTGTAATCACTTTCACTAATATTTATGGTCAAAATTTAAGTTGATATCATTAGAAAAAAATAACATACTGATTACAACCATATATGTATGTTTTTTCACATTCAAATCATAGAAGTGGTTAGATTAAGTTTAATGTTAATCCCATAAACGTGGTAAGAAAGCGGGGTTTTAATGTAAAAACTTTCAAAAGATCAATAGGTTTTTATAACCAATTTAAATATAAAAAATACTCTAACAACCTTTGTTGAATTAATATATATAATTGATATTTTTTTACTTTAAAAATAAAAATTAAATATAATTTAATATTAATAATTTTTTAAATGAAAATATAAATTTTAACTGAAATATAGTATTTTTCACTATTCATTAAAAAATAAAACTTCTCAGAAAAATACCAAAAATTTACACTAATCTAATTTCAACTTTAAGAATTCAAATATTATATTTACTTTGAAAAATAAAATTTGTATAGGGCCAAAAAATTATTTTTAACATAGTTGCGCCATTAAAAGGTGGTAAAACTCATTCTTGCATGTAACACATGGTAACTCAATGTTGCTTATACTGCAAGCTAATCTAAGTGTTGAGTGTAGTGAAAGATAAAATTTTTGTTTCTTATAAATCATGGAAAAATTATTTATTTTATATTAATATATATATAAAAATAGTATATATTATGTTGTGTGAAATGAAAACGATTAAATTAATTCAAAAAAAATTAACAAAATATTAGGGTGTTACATTATACCCACCTTAAAATGAATTTCACCATCAATGTTAATCAGGGCTATAAATGTTTTAATACTTGAATGTTAATTTTAGAGAAACCCACATCATAAAAATTAATACTAAAACTTAATTTAAAATAGAAAAGTTGGAAATACAATAGTTACCCAAAATGACACTTAACTAAGTTTCCACATAGAAGAACATCGGTCACAAGTGAAAAAATTGACATAGATGAGAAATAAAACTATCGAGTTCTTATAGAAGTTATAGAGAAAATGGTTGGGATAAATTTAACAATCACAAATCCATAACCTAAATGGGGTTGAAAAAGGTTATTGATATCATCAAAAATGATAATAACATGGAAATATTTTTATTTGGAGAAACCTTTCTATAAATTGGAAGAATTTACATGAGAATATATACTTACTTGATCTTAGCACAATCTCACTATTTTTTCCTTGATAAATTTCCACATCATCTCTTATTCCAAGAAATTAGGGTCACTTTTTTATGGAGAAGAACTAAAAGATAATAGAATTGACAATAATTCATCCCATGTACCTTCTGTTATCAACATAACATGGTGGTTGGAATAGGTTATCCAATATTCATAAATCCTCATTTTGTGAAATGATAATTTAATCTCACAAAATTCTTCTTAAACATTCCATAAATAGAGAACCTTGTAATCCTTTTGAAATTTGAAAATACAAAACTTTATAAAGAAGTGAAATTATTCAAATTAATATTTATCCCTTATATACCATAAGGTGGATCTTGGTAGTCACATTCCAGACATGCGATTTATTCTCTTGAAACATGGTAACAATCTGAATTACTAGACATCCTTATTAAAAACATTCGTGTATCCTTATTCCAATTTTTTTTGGATATATTACTTAAACCTATTTTTTTAAATTTCATCCATGAAAGCATAAACCACTTGTCAACAAATCCTTGATCAAACACAAGGTAATCATTACTGTCCAATATATTTATTCATATCTAATATATCTTTATATAAAAATAATTATATTAATATAAGGAACATAGTAAGGTTTATCTTTCCTTAAATCATGTATTTCACATGAACATAACCTTTCTATTAAATCACATTTATAGTAAATCAAAACCATTAAACATATTCTTGTGTATCAATAGAAAACAATAAACTGAACAATCTATATATTTTTCATAATTCATAATTCATGGATCCTAATAAAAAAAACTTACATTATTCTACTTCATCATTAATCCATTGACAATGATACCTCATCCTATTAATTAATACCTATTTCCTTTCTATTTTTAACCTGAAGTCTCATCAGCTTAAGAAATATAACCATAACTCATACAACCTAGTTGTTTTTCATCTGGATATTTAAAATTGGGACATTTATTTTCATAATGAACCATAATTTTCCACTTTCTGAATTTAACCTTTGATGATTTCATAGGGATCCCAATATTCTCATCCATTTTTATAACTAAACTCTTCATTTTTCCTTTAGAGTTACTTAATTTTTTACCTTATTTTCAAAAATAAAAACATATTATTATTCCTCTAAGACATCCACTTGGATGATTCTTTCCCCATTCTTGACACAAATTAATCTTAATCTTCTTTCCTTCATAGTATATATTACCCAAAATCTCAGCAAACTCTTTCCTTCCCTACATTTGTGAGTCTGAGAGTTGGATAAGGTAAATTTTTTTAATCATGTTCTATGAAAAATAATTAGACAAGATCACAATATCCATCACTCTAGTGATCATCCCATTTTACTTATCATTATAAATGTTAATCATGTTTCTTCTGGTTCCCTCCCTTGAAAAAACCTAGAAAGCATAGTGTGAGAAAATTTATCATAGTGGAAAACCACATAATCATGACTAATCATATATAGGATATATAAATTATGACACATTAGGATTATAAAAGGTTATTCATAGAAAAATTCTATTTAAATACATCATTATGGTTTTGGAAGAGTTTTTTAACTTCTAAATAATATCCCTCGGGAGTGTCAAATTAGGTGTGCAGTATGGCATGTTGTCTTGTACCAGTTTATGCTTGAGTTAGGCCTGACACACCTTGTTGTATATGTTACCCCTAGGTACATTTTTTCCCAAGCCACATCCACTTGTAGTATCTAGAAATGGGTGTATTTCTAGGAAACCAATCACTCTATCATTTACCTAAAATTCGAGGACATTTTTCTATACTTATCCTTATCCTTATACTTATGCTTATAGAATTTCCTATTCATATATTTAGAAACTCCTAGGGATATCACTAGGTTTTTCAGATTATAGTTCCCAAAGGATGAATAAACCATTCCTTTGATACCAAGTATAGTCACCTAGACTTAACAAACATGGATATCACATTATTTTAGATGAACATTCAGCATATTACAAAAATACATGCTTGAGGACCATAATTGTTTAGTGTCATGGGAAACAGGGAACAAAATCTTCTAACTAGGTGAAAGATCATAAATTTTTTCCATAAAGATCTCCCCCATTAGTAATTCTACATACAACCATTCTTTATAACCCGAGGAAAGGAAAAATAAGAAAGGGGTGATCTCAGATGTTTTTTAAGGGTAAATAAAAGAGATACATAAGCATAACATCGGAATAAGGTTATGAGAAGATGATCATAACAATATAATATCATACCCACATACCAATGATCATAAAAATTAATCACGACATAAATATTGGTATTTAATAAGACATTAATCATAAGGAAATAAATATCATAGGTCATGAAAGCATAACATAGGAATAAGACATGAAATTTTTGGCAGATACCTAAGCATATAAAATGGATAGTAGTCAAGGAATCTCTTCCAAGGACATATTTGTAGTATGGGTTCACTCACTATACCATCTTGGTAGTTATTATTCACTAACATGTCCATATTAGTAGTACAATTTCAGTCCCGATACTATCATGGTAGTCATGGTTCACTCCAATGTCCATCTTAGAAGTACGAGTTCACTCCCCATACCATCTTGGTAGTCATGGTTCACTCCCATGTCCATATTAGTAGTCGAGGTGCACTCCCAATACCATCTTAGTCTATATTATGAGACATGAATCTTTACACAATGCATTGGAGGGATATATAGGTCCTTACCATCTAATAATGAAATAATACATACATGTGGAACAACATTATAAAAAATCATATCATAACCCATTAAATGAAATGGGTAACATTAAAATGTAATCATATCACAACTAGTGAAAAAAGACACAGGTTTCATAATCATTTCATAATAATCATAACCCATTAAAACAAGTGGGTTTCAAAATCATATTACCCATGAATGAGAAACATGTTTCATAAAAATCAATCCATTAAAACATAAAACATCCAGAGAAAGAATATGAATGAAAAATTGAATCGTTTCACCGGAAAGGAATGAGTAACAAAAATTATGTCATCTTATATGGGAAATAATTTTTATATATCTTTTAAAATCATTTCTTTAATAAAATATCCTTTATGCATTAAAAAACACTTTTTTATAAAATAAAACATTTTAGAAAACCTTTTTTTTGAAATATCTATGAAAACATATAAAAGAATATTTGAAAACCAAAAAAAAATTAAATTTCTTTTCCAATGAAAATTATCTTCAAATATAATTTGAAAACATTTTTGAAAGCATGGTCTCTGAAATAAAACAAATATACAACCAAAGAGATAAATTCAGTCATATTTTTCTTAAACTTTTTTTATAAATTATCTTAAGTAAAAAAGAGTTTAAAAACACAACAAGTAAATGGATATATCTATAATAAATAGATTATAATAAAACTCATGGGTTTTCTTGATGTATGGATCATAATACTTCATCAATGTAAGCATAATCCTAAATAGTCCTGATAAATGATGAGATTTTTTCAATAAACTCTTACCACTTTGTAACTTTGAATCATACTCCCCATGTAAGAAAAATAAATTACATAGAGCCTAAAATATAAGGAAAAATAAATAGATTCAGAATATAAAAATTCAATTGGAATTGTATACACCTCATAAAATAACATTGGTACATAAGAAAACATGTTTCTCAAAGAAGTTAAATTGATACAAAATTAATTTACCAATTTAGTAACTTTTGAACCATAAAACCCATGAAATAAAGATCAAAAAATGGATATTAAAATACCCATTAATTTATGTCTATTGTTCATAGAATAAATTCAAGTTAATTGTACAAACAATTCAAAAGAAAATGGTGGTGAACATGATAAGTATCTTACATATATAAAAAGTAAAAAAATTCCCTTAACTTATGTCTTGAATCCCATTATACTCATAAAAAACTCCTGTATAATAAATTTAAGTTTATTATAAATATTTTACAGAAACATATTATTATATTTAATACATATTTTATTTTATTATGAATTTATATTACCCTCTTATTAACAATTCCATGCTTTGGGCCATGTCTACTTTTTTCTTTGTACATGTTTTGACTTATTATTCTTGATTATCTTACTTAGATAAGAATTTACTTACTTAAAGAATGTAAAAAATAATATAAATATCATATATATTCATTATATATATATATATATTTATAATAATTTATAAAATATAGAAATATTAAATAGAATACAATGTTCATGGAGATGGTAGGTAGTATGTATGCATGAACGTTGTTTCCATTTTGTTGTCATATTGAAAGAAAATAAGTAAATGATATATATATATATGTATATAATAAAATTGTAGTAGAATTATTGTGTTATATATATCATCTGTTTTCACTAAAACTATCCATAATACATTAAAAGTAATGTTCTAATGAATCACATTGCTTTAATGAGGATGTAGTCCACACGTCCAAAAATGATGTTATTGTATTTACGCAGGATGGAAAGTATAAAGGAATTAGTTATAAAATAATTAAATATGAATAAATAAATAATAAATAATATATAAATCATATATAAACATATTTTATATCATAATTCCCAACCATTAAATGTGGTAAAGGAAAATAACAACAACATCGTTTCATGAGGTGATAGTTCGTTGTACACAAGAACAGTAAGTTCGTTACCCATGAGATGGAAGTGTGTGTAATTGAAGACTTAAACCTTAATAAAAAAAATATCCTAGTATATTTAGGATACCATTTTTATTATATAATCATGGAATAAAAATAGTTGAGGTGTTTGAGAGAGAAAATAAAAAAAAGGAGCTTTAGGAAGGATGTCACCTCTTCTTTGGGTAACTCCTTTTCATTTTCTCCAAAGGAATTCCTTGGGTGGATTTAATCCAAAAGGGATGATTCTATATTGAGGGGAGCTATTTTGGTATACTATTTGGGAAGATTTTAGGAAATACAAATTGTATTGAGAGTTGTGAGGAAGGGGAGTCGTGAATTTCTTTTTATAGTGGAAGAGGAGTGACACTATTATAAATACCAAAAGGTATACAATAATGGAAGGTATACCTTACCTAATGTGCTTCAAAAATGGAAAAATAACATATTAAACATGAATAGTGGAAAAAAAAATCTACACCACACAAAAATATGTTCATTTTTATAATTTTGTTTCTTAACTTCTAAGTTTCCCCAATTTTACCATTTTGGTTTTTATTAAAGTATTTGGTATTCTAACACAAGTAATTTAATCATTAATACTAAATTAATGTGATATTTATTAGAAAAAATATACCCACTGAATTATAATTATGATATCTAATTTATAAAATAAAAATACTATGTGGGTCATAAATTAACTTTAAAAAATATCATGTAACGTGAAAAGACACTGCTTTAACTCGGACTATGCTAACAATGTTTTTACTATATATGGGTCAACATGTTAATTATATAATATCAATTGGTACATTAATGGAACATATTTTATATTTATTAAAACTTAAAAATAACTTGAAAGAAGGTATGAATTTTATTAATTTTAAATCATTTTAAAAAAATTCATTTATTATAAAATAACATTAATGTTCATTTGGACATTATTTGTTTAATTTTAATTTAATAAATATATAAAAAATATTGGTATCCAAATCAATTAATTATAGAGATTTTAGAAATGATACATTCATTTAAAAAAAATAATTAATGAAAACAATTCAACAAATTTACTTCACTTTTAATACTTATAGTATCATTTATTTTAGTTAATTATTAACTATATGATCACTAAATTGGTGTTTCTTAAAAAATTTAAGTAAATAAATCATCCCTAAAAATTATTGATAAATAATTATGATAAAAATAACTACTTTAATTTTCAAAAGGATATGTATAACCAAATATGTGTTTTTTTTCAAAGATCAAAGTTTTATAGAAGTTAAAGGCAGGGAAAGTTCCCTTTTGGCCTTTTCCTTACATATCTTTTGAAATTTGGGAATTTTATTGAATAGTATCCCACTAAGTCATAATATTATAACCATTAAGGTATGTAGTCAAAATATGGCCAACCAATGGATTTTGGGAAAGTTTTTAGGTCATTTTGGCCCGTAAGTTTAAGGTTTAGTCCCTAATTAAGCTTAATTTTACCTTAATAACTGTGATTAATTTTAATCCCCTTCACTAATATTTTGGATAAAAAATTTAGTTTTTCTTATTTGTATAAAAATATCATAATTATTGAAATTTTGTAGGTTTTTTTGTCAAAATTAAAATCATAGAAGTGGATAGATTAAGTTTAATGCTAATCCCATAGATGTGGCAAGAAAGTTGGTTTTTAAAGATAAAATGTTCAAAAGTTTAATAATATTTTATAAGCAGTTTCAATATAAAAAATATTCAAAAGACCTAAATTGGATTAATATATATATATATATATATATATATATAATTGATCTATTATGTCTTTAAAATCCAAATTAAAATATTTTTTAATTTTAATAATTATTTAAATTAAAGGGAATATTTTAACTAAAATATAATATTTTTCATTTTCATCAAAATATGAAACTTCTCAGAAAAATACCAAAAAATCAGCCTAAGTTAATTTTGACTTCAAGAATTCAAAGAAAATTATTTTACGAAATAAAATATATAAAGGTCTAAATTTTTTTTTAACATAGGTGTGTCATTAAAAGGAAATAAAACTTGGTTTTTCTTATAATTCATGCTAACTCAGTGTTGTGTGTACCACAAGCTAATATAAGTGTTTCATGTTGTGAAAGATCAATTTTTTGTTGATATAATGCAATCAAAACTTATTTCTTTTATATTTATATATATGAAATTAATATATATATTATGTTGTGTGAAATTATAATGATTAAATTAATTCAAAATAAAATTCACAATATCTAATGGTGTTACATTTGGGGTTATTTTATAATACTTATCATTTTATTTTTAACTTTATTTACCCAATTTATACTTTACCATGGTAAGAAAAATTACTAAGATTACTATTCATATTGACTAAAACTAAAAGGGACCTATTTACTAAATTTGGATCTCTTAAATAAAAATGTTGAATCCATTTTTTAAAATTAAAAAATATATTTGGGAGAATTTAATTTAAAATTAAACCTGACCAACGTGATAAAAATGGTTTTTCATAAAAATGTTCTTTTTAAAATGTAAAATAAATTTTAAGCCAAATTTAATTATAAAATCAATTTTAAAAATAATAATTTAATTATTTTAAATCAAAATAAACTAATTAAATTTTAAAACTAATCAAAAATATAATTTTTCTTTTTAAATCCTTTAAATGAAAAGTTCAACTTTCAATTATTAATATTTCATTTATAATTAAAAACGAAATTGTTTCTGAAAATTATAAAATATGAATCTTCAAATAATATTAACATGCTAAATTAAAAAATTAAATTCATTTTTTAAATAAATTTTAAAAAACTAGAAAAATTAATTATAATATTCACTAATAAAAAGGAGGAAACCTCATTTAAAAAACGTATTTTTTTGAAGATTAAAATGAATTTACTAAAAATTGTGTGATCATTTTATTATAATATTTCAATACATTGATATTGAGTTATACCATTATGTTAATTCAATAAATTAGTTTATCCTATTCATCCCCACCAACCCAATGACTAGTCAATAATAGATACATAATATTTTAATAATATTTTTTATTTACTTAAACTATATCTTGTGTGTAATGGAAATAATAAAAAAAATAAAATTATTTAAAGGGAAATATTATAAAAAAAATAAATGGGGCATTACAAGAAGGTTTTAACCTATTACTTTAACATATAAATTCCACAATAATATTTTTTTGGAATATATATAAAAAATCACTGTTAGGAATTTCAACTGCCACTCACCGTAGTAAAATATTTAAGCACATTCCCTGAGTTATCCACAATTTCAAAGATGTTAAAAAACTCTATCTAGGTGACCAATCCAAATCCTTATTCAATGTAAAAAAATAACAATATAATACCATACACAAATTAGAAATATTATATGTAATGCTTTATCTAGTGTACATGCTTTCTCTAACTCCTAAACCCCTAAAATATCACATGGGACCTCCTCCTGAGAAAACAAATAGAAGAAATGTCCTCATAATGAAGGGAGAAAAGAGAAAATATTATCTCTATATTAATAGATAAATAATAAATTTTATTATTTTTGAAAAGAGTATCTCCTGGGTTACATTATCATGATTATTGAGAATAGTTTTGTAAAGATTCCATAGACCAGGAATCCTGACCACTTGAATTTTCTCCCCTTCTACTAGATGTCAAGGAATACTATGTAAGAATTAATTTTCTTTAAAGACATAATTTAAATGGTAGTGTAATATAGGAAGGATATATTGAGTAAGACACCATCATAAGTGGTCTTTTTTATACCACCTTACCAGAAGAGGAAGTAGAATATAATAAAATCCCAAGAAAATATAGGGGATGTTTGATTATTGGATGTCTAGAAAGAATTTAAACTTATATAATTATATCCATAGATCATGACTAAATCAACCATATATGACCTCACATCACTATGTTACAACTAATTCAATTATATTTCATCAATGTCCTCAAAGATCCAATCTTTTATAAAATGGTGCAATAGGTTTAACTAGAGTAATGAATAATAAGAAGCAATCTTGTCAATTCCAAATCTAGTTCATGCATTGTCATAATTTATACCCCCAGAACTTTTAGGATGGGAACCTACCCTACCTGATGGTTCATCAAGTTCCAACCCACTAAAAATAATCCAAATTAGATGAAGATCCTTTATATAACTCAAAAAATGAAATTAACTTATTAAATCTCTTAGTTGATGAAGAGGATACATATGAAAATGAGTTCTCCTCCCATAATCAAGGGGGATGGGGAGGTCATCTTAGTCGATGGGGTTGAGGGAGATGAAGTCAACATGGATAGTGATATCTAGGTATCATCCTTACTGAGACCATATATACTAAAGAGACCTAGAGATAGGCACTCTAATGGGTTCAACATGATCAAAAATATACTACCAATTTTATCCTAGATTCATTAAAGTCCATTTGTATTAGAGAATCAATTGGAAATTCAATATATTTCTAGACAACGTCAAAATGTGGAAATCTCTGCTCATCCCAACTCACAAAGGAAATAGATTCTGTAATGTTACGATCAAAAAGGGAAGCCGGTGGTAAAGGCTACCTCAACTCCCAATCCATAGACTTGGGAGAAACCTCATGCAGGGTGGTTTATGAGTTTTTCTTGGAAGTATGACTTCTTCAAATAGCTAGTTGTAGATATTTATAAGATTTAAACCCTTGATAACCTTTATATTTCAAATAAGCACCAAGAATAATTTCTTGAGGATCCTAAAATCCATATTATTTTTAAAGATTATGTTGGTGATACTAATGTATATCATATAGAGACAAAACCTTCCTAATGTTATGTTGTAATTTACATTATAGAGAAGGATATGGAGACCTACATACAAGGACAATCCAAGACTTTATTCAATTTAGGAAAGATGGATGATATTGAAATTCATAAAACCCTTATTGATAATGGCTCCAAAATCAACTTTATTTTAGTTCAAACCATTTGAAGATTAGGTAATAGTGAAGATTATTGTTCTCCCTATGCCCTAAAAATCCAATGGTAAGACATAATCAAGAAAAAATACTACTAGTATAATTAATCTCAGAGCTCAGTTCAGGGACCTTAATACTAATTCTAAGCTCATGTTCATCCATCATGATAAATATTTAAATGTCCTTATAGGAATACCATGGATTCATTTCTACATGGATGTACCTTCCATATACTAACATTTTCTAAAATATATCATCAACATACAGGCTGGAGTGTTTCATGTTGATGTTTCCCCTATTGACTCCCTTGAATATCGATAGATAAATGTGGGATTCCATTAATTAGAGGGAAACTAGCTAGTTCCATGTGTTTTTATCCTAACCACTTATCCTAATAGTATAGAGACGAACCTTATCAAACCCTTCTAGGAACACATTGAATATTATGTGTTCCGAATAATTGAATTAAGGCAATGGATCGAAATTTAAGGATTTATCACGTCATATAAATCCATATTAGAGGGTGAATAATTTAATAACATTTATAAAATATGATGAATAGTCCAAAGTTCCCCTAGAATATCCTTCATTGGAAAAGAGAAATAATTTTTTACATCTATGTTAATTAATCTTATTCATCAACCACTTTATATGAAGGTTGTCCTAACTAATCTTAATACCTAGTTACCACAACAAAAACTCTTGACCCAAGCGTATATAAATCCAAGAATAAGAGGTAAATCAGGAGGTTTTAGAATGTTTGCCTCTGTCTTAATGATATTGGTCACACCTACCAAATTTAGTTGCGCTGAAGAAATAATTTATCCTAAAAACAATAATTTTACTACTAATGAAAATGTTATTCACTTGTCACTAAAATATTAGGAGGCCCTTATATCACCATATGGATCATACAATACCCCCAAATCATCAACATAAACAAAAACTCCCTGATGTCATCAACTGAAACTCAAGATTTCAGTACTTCATCACCCCAGGGTGATATTAAAGAAGAGGGAGAGACCATCCAGAATTATCCAGAAAATGATCATCATATATCTGTACTCTTAGGAACTAGAGGTGCTTCTCCATAGTTCGTAAAGGATAAAAATCCCAAGAATTGTATCACAATCTTAAAATCATTTCTTCATCACCAACTTTAATTGAAATTTAAGTAGAGGAAGAAGAGGGAGAAAAAGGGGAATATTTTAGATATACCCTTTTACTGTTTGAGTAAGAAATATCCATAACCATTGATAAACCCATACCAGTGAATATGAGTATAGAAGAAGACATGCAGCATATTTAGTTATCACCTCCATGTCACCCAAATAGTAAAATTCATAAATCTATTTCTTATATCATAATTAGGATTCGTTTTCCTATATTACATATAAATATTTCGGCTTGATCCTGATATGTCCACCAACTATCTGGGTTTTCCTAAATATCATCATGGATACAAACATGCATATATGGGAATACATCAAACTCGTTTTTTTTTCAAGTTGAAGCTTTAATTTTATAATATCATTAAATAAAAATTTATTAAAAATTTCTAGTACAAAAAACGGATCTTCATCATTGTCCTCATTAAGATGGAAAACATGAATACCATATATTTCATCAACTTTAGAAATCTCAACCATTATTTTCTAAAGAATGGATTCACATTTCTGATCATGGAACTTTTGATCGAAAAAATATGATTTTAAATCACTCCCTCCATGGATGTATTCTTTTTAAATAAATAGATCTATATTCTCCCTAATACACTACCACAAAACAGACCTTTAACATCACTAGTATTTATTAGTGCAAGAAAAAAATGACGATAAATGGAATATTTATCAGAGCTAAAGAAAGCACTGATAAATTTAACCTTTTACCAGCACATTATTTTTAGCGCTGAAAAAGGGTATCCTTTATCAACGCTTTATTTTTAGAACTGAAAAAGGGTAGCCTTTATCAGTACTTTATTTTTAGCGCTGAAAAATATTTATTTCATCAGCTCATTTTTAGCACTGATAAAGGTCTAAATTAAAAAAATATAATAAATAAATAAATAAATAATAAAAAATGTACTTATTTAAAGAATATTACAATTTTTATTACTTAAATAATTATTGAATAAAATGAATAGATTTATCATACATTATGAAATATTAAACATTTTTTTAATTAGATAATTATGATAATTAATGTTATTAAATTGTATATATTAAATATATAGATATATATTAATGTATACAAATATTATTTATATATTAAAAAATATTTATACGCTTTACATTAAATAGTCATATATTTATTGAATAATGGTTTATAATTAAAAATTAATATGAATAAAAAATATTGACAACTTATATAGTACTTGGCATATAATTGAATATAGTTTGATTTCGGAATTTAATATAGATCAAATGATTGTCATATTGATTTCACATATACGTAATTAATGTATTTTTATATATTAAAATGCACACAGAAAAAACATATCAATTTTTTCAATATTTTGAAAGTGTACTTATTCTTAATTTATTTAATTTTTCTCCTTTTTAACATATATGCATGCACATAAAATTATATATTCATTAATAATGATAAAAATATATTTAAAAAAACATTTTTAAATAAATATATTTATAAATATACGTTTACTACCTTTATACATTTATATATTTATAATTATAAATAAATAAATATTTTTTAAAAGTATTTATATAATTATAAATAAATAAATACAAATATTTAAATAATTATTAAATTTATAATAAATTTAATTAAATAATGAATATATTTACTATATTTATATTTATATATATTTATTAAATATATATATATATAATTATATAAATATATATAATGATATAAATATTATTTTTTAAAAATATTTATATAATTATAAATAAATTATTATAAAATTATTCCAAATATATTTAAAAGGGAATATATATATATATACTATATTTATATTCATATACATTTATTAAGTATATATAACTATTTAATTTTTTTATTTATAATTAAAATTATAAATCCTTTATCAACACTTTAGTAATAAGAACTAATGAAATCATCTTTATCAGTGCTTTTTTAGTGCTAATAAAGATAACCTTTATCAGTGCTAAACAAAACACTGATAAAATTAATATTTAACAGTGCTATAACATTAGCACTGATAGAGATTAATTTTATGAGGGATTTTTAGCACTTTTAAACAACCCTTTTATCAGTGCTTAAGTAATAAGCGCCAATAAAAGTGTCCCAATCTATTTTAAAAACCCTAACCATTTGAGAAACTGTCACGATATAAAAGCTTTACGTGGAATCCACCCACTGCCGGTGCTCCTCTATGAATAAAAGTTTGAATCAAACCACTCAACTACCTCTAGTTGCTCTAACATCTCATTCAAAATCTAGTGTTTGATTACAGTTAGGTTTTCCAAAGAGGGTCTTAGATTTTATTTAACCTAGTGAGATAGGCCTTCCCAATTTCATTGTGTATTTTTTGTTTTGTTTTTGATTTCTTCTTCTAAGATTTTTTTATGATCTATTGTTTACGATTTTTTTTTGATCCATTGTTTAGGGAACAATTTGTGGTCCGTTGTATGTATTGACTACTGATGTATGATCTGTTATTTATATCTGACACTGAACCTTGGATTTATTCATTGTTGTTTTACTACTATGTATTAAATATTCTTACTAAATATTTTTTTTTCATATATGTATATAAATGTGTAGAAATGTTCCTGTATATTATTTTTTAAAAATTGGGTACAACCGCGAAAGTGGCACACAACACGAAAAAGAAAATACAGGAAAATTACTGGCCTAGGGACATGACCTCATGACCCTACGACCACGCCCCAAACCCCTCCACACCCTCCCCACCCCATCCGAGCATAGGGGGAAAATTTTCATGTATATTCTTGTTTATTGACTATTGATTTGAGGCACATTGGTGGTTCCTTAATGATTATAAATATATATGCTAACCTTTCATGGACACCTCAATAGACATGCAACTTCATATACTATTTTTCAAGAACCAAGTTAGTGGAGTGATGTATATTCCTCTATTGGTTATATATATCATAGGATCAAGTTCATATTAGAATTCACCATGGTCATTAGTTTTCTTATAGAACAAATTCAAAGTGATAAACCCTAGTTAAGAACATGAGGTTTTATCACATCAAGCATTAACTTTTTGAATCATTACGGTGCCTTTATAGTTCACATTATTTTTAAATATCATATTTTTTATCCATTTGATATTTATTATAAAATATAGGTGAGTTTTATATTGGATTTTCATGTATATCTGTCTATATAGATATTTCATCATTTATTTCCATCGTTGTTTGTCTAACATGTATGCCTATATTGGGTAATGATGACTGTGTGTCTTCATGTCCATTCACACCAAGGGTCATGCTAGAATTTTTTTCAACCTCTGGTACAAATATTTTCTATTTGGGTGGGACCACATCCCATTTATGGTTTTTTTCACCAAAAATTAAAACCATCCTTTAGTGACTTTGTGGTGTGTTCAAGGTCATAAGATGATCGGACCTGGTGTTGTTTGGGTAATTCGGGCTAGGGTCATTACACTATCCATCTTATAGTTTACACCTATAAAGTAAAGTGATAATATAATTTAGTATCATCCTTTATCTCCCACTATTTTTTCTAATTCCAATAAGCCTTATTATTGGATATTTGAATATCAAGGTGCTCAAGCATGAGAGAATTCTAATTTCCTCCATTGATCAGGGAAACAAAGTGTCATTTTGCTTACTTATGTGGCATGGTAGTGTGTGATGGCAACCTTTATGTATGATTCAAACTCTTACATTGTAAGAATAGACCTATGGAGGGATATTGGAGACACCTATGGGGTTGTGTCTCAAATATGGATGATGATGGGTGATTTTAACATAGTTCTCTCACTTGATGAAAAAACTGGGGAAATTTTCAATAGGACAGTAGCCAGTGAATTCTTACAGTGTATTTATCAGTGTAATCTGTCTGAGGTCCCACTTTCCGGAGTAGACTTTACTTAGAGTAGGCTCACATGGAATGGATAGAAAGAGAGCAAGCTTGATAGATTCTTTGTTCAATTGGACGATAGAAGTACCACAAATGGGCTCTCCAGGAACACACTCCCTAAGAACCATTCGGATCACAACCCTATTGTGGTTGAGCTCTCCATTATGTGAAGGACAACCCCCTCCCATTTTGCTTCAATAACAGCTAGATTATGATTCCTAGTTGTAGGGAAACAATAATGGAGGCTTGGAAACTCATGCTATCAGGCATGCCTCTATAAAAACTCATGGAGAAACTAAAGCACACAAAGAGGCTCTTAAGGGAGTGGAAAAAATCTCTTTTTCCAAGATTGATCTTAAAATTTGGAATGATGAACAACATATGAAAAGCATTCAAAATAGGATTCAACATCATGGAACTCCTGAAAATGAAGAAATTCTTGCTCACACAGAACTTAATGACTTGTTAACAGTCAAAGAGAGGCTCGGAATAGGCTATCTGAATGTGAAGTGGTTGAAGGATGGTGACATGAATTTTAAATTCTTTCACAGACTTCATTCAGAGAAAAGAGACAGGAACAGAAATCACGCTATTAGTATCAATGGCATCTTGTATACCTCAGAAAATGAGGTCTCACTGGCAGTTGTTGAATACTTTCATGTTATTTACAATGATGATGGTTTTGAAAACAGATTGAAGATGGTTAGGAATATTAACCCTTGCATCGATGATCAACAGAATCAGGAACTTATCAGGGTCCCAGATAAAGAGGAAGTCAGAAAAATGCTTTTTTCTAAACATGGAGAGCACCGCTGGACCTGATAGTTTCACCAATAGTTTCTTTATGACATACTGGGATATTCTTCAATAGTATTTGGTTAATGCAGTGAGGGATTTATTTTTTCATGCCTTTTTACCATATGGAGTTAATTCTTACTTCATTTCTTTGATTCCCAATAAGTAGAAATATTTAGACATCAAAGACTTCTATTTAGTGGAAATTAGCAACACGATTCCTAAAGTCATCAATAATATTATTTTATTCAAATTGGGAGCATTTGTTATTGATCACATCAGTACAAATCAGTATGGATTTTTTCCAGAGATATGTATTCAGAATTGTCTCTTCATGACCTCAGAGGGTGTTAATCTCTTGTAGAAGCATACAAAGGAGGGGAACATTGACCTTAAGATTGACATTTCTAAATCTTTTGATACTTTGAAGTGGAACTTCTTGATCTGCATCCTTACTAAGATTGGTTTTTTCAGAACATTATTGGGCTTTATAAGAGGTATTATTTCATCTACAAGGATATCCATCCTTATCAATGGAACCCTGAGAGGATAATTTCCATGCACTTGGGGTGATAGACAAGGCTATCCTCTCTCCGGGATTCTCTTTTTGATCGTTGAGGACTACTTGAGTAGATGTTTTAATGACCTTTTTCAAGTGGGTCTCTTTAATTAGGTGAAAGTAGGGTAGACTCTTTTTCCCCTCTCATTTGCTCTATGAATATGACATCCTTCTATTTGGAAGATAAACCAAAGGAACCATTTCCTATATTTGAGATTTTTTCCATCATTATGAGGAGGTGGCATGGCATTCCATTAGCTATGGGAAATGTTTTATTGTTTTTGGATATGGTCTCACTATGGGGAGGAAAAATAGAGTGGCAAGGAAACTTGGTGTGTGAATAGGATCTCTCCATTTCACTTACCTTGGAGTGCCATTATTTTGGGGCAAGGTTAAGAGCCACTTTCTTAGAGGTATTAGCACAAGAATCATCAATCAATTGACCACATGGAAGGGGAAGTCTATGTCACAGGCTGGAAGAGTGTGCCATGTGAACTATGTCCTTACGTCTATGTTTGTGTACTCTTTCACTCTTTATATATGGACTCATGACCTCATCAAGGAACTATAGGTTATGATTCATAATTTTTTGTGGACGGGATCCATGCATGAGATAAATCTGGTTACCATCGCTTTGAAGGAGTGTATCAAGTCTTCTGAGTAGGGGGACATGGCATTAAAGACTTGAGAGTCTTCAATGACAGTTGCATTGGAAAATTTACATGGAATCTTCTTAATACCAGTGATACTTCGTGTGATTTATTAATTTTCAGGTTCAAGGAGAAGCTTCTCAATGGATATCTACATCATATTGGATCCTTGGTTTGGACCTTAATTAGTTTCTTATTTAATGACATCATGCATAATTCAAAATGGATTACGAGTAGGCACTCAGACCTAAACTATTAGAACACTTTCTAGATTGACTAGACCCTTCAGAACAGAATGGTGATCCCACCTGAGAAAATTCAGCTGACCATCACGGAGTTCCTAGAATATCTCAATGCTTTATTTTTTGTCCCCAAATCAGTGGTTCTGGATGTTCAAAATGCTTCTTTCATGGATGTTGGCGTTCTTGTTTAGAAGACTGGTGTCAATGGACATTTCTCTCCTAGGGATTATTTAAGGATCAAAACTGACTACTCTAGCAGAATACCTTCTTGGATTGCAGAGTTCAAGGTTAGTTACATACAACCCTCATGCTTTATCCTGTTATGGAAATCGTGGAAGGGGAAGTTTCCCACTTGTGATCAGCTAAGAAAGACTGGACTGTGCATTGCCTATATTTGTTTCCTATACATGAGGGATGGTGAGGACATCGATCATCTGTTTTTTCAATGCCTCTTCTCATGATCCCTCTAGGAGTATGCTGGGTCATATTTGAGATGGACCTTAGCGTCATGTGCTCACTGGATGGGATGTTATCCATCATTGGCGACGCTAGGCAGAGTGAGAAGGTTTATCACCTACTATTAGCATCCACTACAACAATTTTGTCTACTATCTGGAGGGCTTGGAATCTCAGGATGTTCGAGGATCATAGTCTTTTAGTTTGTGTCGACATCCTATCTATGCATTGGGAGTTTCACACTACTGTAAATATTCATGTTGGTGAAATGTACAACATCATTCATGACATGAACATCCTCCAGAGACTAGGAGTAGCAGGAAAGTCAAAGGCTCCTTTTCTCCTCAAATCTGTTCGATGGATACCCCCCATTGAATCATGGATTAAAGTAAATGTTGATGGTGTGGCATTGAGTACTTCAGGACCTTCAGGTCACGAATTTACTTTTCAAATGCATCGTGGTTTTGTTAAGGTTTTCTTTCATCATTATATTGGAATTAGGAATGCCTATGAAGATTAGTTGTGATCCTTCATTTATGCGGTCAAGTATGCAGTGCATCATAAGTGGTATGATATTTGGCTTGAATCAGACTCTCAAAGTACGGTCACTGCCCTGAATTTGAAAACGAGGAGTGTTCCATGGAAGCTCCTCCTGCATTGGATTGAATGTTTGAGGCTCGTTCGTCAACTTAAATTGCATATCATGCATGTGCATAGGGAGTCCAATCCTGTGGAGGATGCCTTTTCAAAAAGGGTGGTTCTAGAATCAACCTCTATGTAGACCTTCAGAACCCGTAATCATTTTATTTCTCTTGTTTTCGATGATATGCGTGGGGTTGTTCACTTTCGGATGTGTAAGTCTCCTTCTAACACATGAATTTGTACTCTTTTAGTTTTTTCTCAATAAATTTATAGGATCTAGCTTTCCCAAGGCCTAGACCCTTCCTTGGATTACATATGCTAAATTGAAATTCTTAATGAAAATGGTTTCATTTAAAAAGTATCATACCACTATAACTTGAGAATGACAACCCATTTGACTGAATCTTTAAATGAACAAGTGGAACCGAGTAGGTTAGTTGGGTCATTTTTTCTTATGATATAACCCCATTAATGATGTTTGGAATTTAAAAAATTTAACTATTACGGGTTCCACTTAAGAAAACCTAGATTAGCTTTTCAGGACCCTCATAGGTTGCCTTAATCCTTATATTCTTTGGCGTATAAACCTAAATGGGTATGATTGTGATGTATGGTATGGTTATTTAATGTTTCAAAATCCACTTAAATGGTTGATGTATAAATTTACAGTGACATCTTACTAATATAACCACACTGAAAATGATAATATACCTTTTATGTGGTTTTGATCTATATTATTATGAGGCTTTTGTTAATTAAAATTATAATTACAACCTAAAAGGTGTTTTCCTCTATATATTATAGTATATATTTTATTTAACTAAGCCAAATTTTGAGATCCTTATGGATAAATAAAATGGATAAAAGTAATTTATTAAAAAAATCCTTAATTGTGATGGAAGGTTACCTAAATAATAATGTTTGAAAGGAAGTTTTACAGAACTTGTCTATGTGCCTTGTGTCATTGCCTAAGTAAAATACCAAGAGCTCTCAAGTTTATAAAAAGTACTTAAAATTTCTAAACCAAACCATTAAAATATTTAAAAATAAAATGTGAATTCATGTAATGGATTAAATTAAACATTAATGTGTTGGTTTTAGCTTTAAATGTCATGTAAGGCAAGTTTTAATATTACTCGTAGTTCTTCCTTGGTTGAGAACATGAGCATTGCTCATATATTTCTTCTTCTATCACTTGAACCAAAATTATAGGAAGTATAAATTAGTGATTATTTTTTGTATAACTATTATTTTAGTATTGATGCCTTGTTTTACCAAGGAAGGAGCCAACCCAGTTGCTATATCACCCTCATAACTAAAATCATTTCTTAATCATGATTTTGTTATTAGGTAGGAGGTGTCTTTTGAGTGTCTTTTGTCTCGATTGGGACTCTTTTTTATAAAATAAAACTTAGGTTGGATTGGTGTTCATGGGATAAATTAAACTTGGTGTTGTATGTGAGAATTGTGTAATTATCAGATTCAATGGGTCAGAAATGCCTAGTGCACGATTGACCACTTAGTAAGTCCTGTGACCTTTTTTCTTATTCGGTGATAGATGAGTTCAGAGGACATAGTCCATGTTTACAATAATATAGATAATATGACTATGGGATAAATATTTTGTATGGTCCATCTCATACTAGGATTCATGGGACCGATGAGCCTATGGATAGTATTAATGGTTGTACCGCTACAATGATGAGCCCTCAGGGTCGTACACATCGATACTCGCAATACCCATCTTGTTGGTAAAATGGTACAAAAAATCACACAATTTGGGTGGAAATATTTAATACTTATGTTGTTACATTTTTATCATTTTTCATCTATAAGGTATAGTGAAATGGGCATTAAAGGAAATCAGACTCGTCTCAATGATTGAGATGATGTAGTAAAAGGATCAGGTGTTGTGACATGTTGATAAGTTTGGTTTTCGCTTTCATGCCTTATGTTGGTGACATGCGTGAGCATGGAAAGGTGTATCATCATGTCTACATCTAAAATTAATTTGACTTAGTGATCTTGTAAGAAGATAGTTGTTATCTCATCTCATAATTGGATATTGGTAAAATCATGTTGGCCACATCACAAACCATGGTAAGTGGTTGATGGAGTATGTAGTGTGGGATGATTTCCTTTTCTCACTAAACAATGAATAGGGTATTACGGTGGTGGGGAGTGTCAAATAAAACATGTTTAGTGTTTCCTTCCAAGTATAGGGAGTGCAATAGGAAAATTCCCTTAAGACAAGGTCAAGATGAATTTTTGAAATATGTAAGCCTCATAAGTTAGAGTTTCTAGTTCTTCAATCGATGATCAAGAAAAAACATTATTATATGTTGGATTGATTCAAGATGCTAGATTATTTCATGGGGTGTATGATCAACCTACACAATGTACCATTTTTTAGGTATGTTGGTTCTTTCAATGAAATACAACAATGAAATGGTTGGCCCTGTACACAAAATTTTAAGACACACTTAGTAAGGATGGACTCCACTGGTTATGGTTGAATGATCATAATATACCAAGGGTGGTAAAGTCATCATGGTTGGTTAATGACAAAATATCAATAGGTATAGACCAAATATTTTAAAATAAGTTGATTTTCTTCTTATTAAGTAATTTTATTCATTCGACTAGAATCTATTTGAGACACTTCATCTTGGAGTTGACTAGAGTTTCCCAGGTGTTATTGGTAATCATTCAAAACCTCTTAATGTACTCTCGACTTAGTGATTATCATTCCCCTTATCTTGACATTATCCAGGGTACACAAAGAGAGTGTCAATTATATGTCGATCAAAGGAAATGAATTAAACACCTTAATGGATTGATAAATTGAATCTTTAGAAGTTTTACTCTTAGATCATGGTTATTTGTGTAGTTCTATATTTTCTTGAGTAATACTTAGAATCCCCATGTTGGAAGGCCTCAAACAGACTCATATACACTGGCTAGTTTATTGACATGACTACTATATGAATACCATAGTTGGGCTCAGTAAGTGTATGTCTTGACTACATACCAATGTGGAACTTATAAACTATAAAGAAATGGTATTCCATGGATGATATCCTAGGACCCTAGTGATTTATTCTGAGGTTACCAATGAATTTTATTTAGGATTAGTTGGTTTTAATGAGAGTGTTCCATTTTATGAGTGTTGGATTGGGTATACACCTAATTTTGGGCTATGTCAAGACAACATAATTGATTGGTTGGTCTGAACATGTCACATAAATACTATTATAGTCTTTGGTGAATGTGCTTGAAGAAATATTGAGGTACCTTGGTTTAAAGGAATTGGGATCGGGTGTTCAGATGCATTATCTGTTGGAGCCAAGCATTTTCATAAATAGTCAGTTGGTAGTAGCCTGACTTGCTTTTCTATATTTAGTTACATGAAGTTGGTGAGAAACCACATAAAGAAAATTGTTGGGATGAGAAGAGTGTATTGAGAAGGTGGTATGATGATTTTCATGGCTTGACCAAGTTCAATGAGGTCTATTGGGAATAAACCATTCAATCCAGTTCAAAAACATGAAAAAGTGTGTTGTTAAAATGATACGATAATGCTTAAATAAGCAATTATAATGGTCAGAGCACCATGATTGGGAATTATCATTTTATGGGTTATGAACAAATGTGGGGAGAACCATAGTATACTTGATAAAATGGAAAAATATATGATCATGTATTAGGTTAGATAAACTTGGGTATGCTATGTATAGATGTTTCATCTTTGTTTATGGGTGTTGGCCTGAGTTTTGATGGTTTAAGTAGAATTTTCTTAAAGTTAATCTTGGAGGTTCAATGGGTTTTTCAAGATGAAAGGTGTACATTTTTATGGAAATTCAAGACACAATTAGGTCATGTGTTTTTTACATTGTTCATCAAGGATTATCGTAGATGATAATTTCTAAGGTGGAGAGATTGCAACATCCTGTGTTTTAGACAATGCTTAAAATTCCAAGTGAATTTGAAATTTTCTTTTCATAAATGAACTGAATCTTAAACCGAGATGAGGAATGTAAATAAAAGAGATAGAACACTTAATATTTTTAATTTTTAACATGGTTTAAGGCTATAGAGGTGTCTCAAAAGTTTGGTTGAGTTTTGGGAGTGTGCATCTCTGAAAACTCTCCTTC
Source organism: Viscum album (assembly GCA_963277665.1). NCBI lineage: Eukaryota > Viridiplantae > Streptophyta > Magnoliopsida > Santalales > Viscaceae > Viscum > Viscum album. The sequence continues at coordinate 119,902 of CAUJRU010001266.1, read as the reverse complement.
TGGGAGAGACATATAGGGTGGATTTTTAGTTTAAACTATATGAACCCAAGAGGAAAAGTGTGACCTATTTTATATAGGGTAATAGTATTATAAAACTATTAATCCCCTAGATAAAAACATCCATCCAAATCTACGAGATATGGGGTGTCGCATGGTTTGTTCTAACCGTACAAGAGGAGGTACATGGTCATGTGAGGTTGTCTACTAAAAACTATAGAGGTTGGAACATGGGATGCACAAGGTTTTACAAACCATGTGCCTATCCCGTATGGTTCCTTCCACTTAACTACTAACACCTCATGATTAGAACATAGCTAGATCAAATTGTGTGGCCAAACTATATGGATTGTGGCTTCTTGGCAGAGGAAGTTTCACAGTAAGTGCATGTTTTTTTCAAATAGTGCTCCTCATTAAAGGTCTAGAAAATAGATTTTTTACCCTTCTCCCTATTCCAATTCCTCCAAGTTTTCCTCCTCACTCTTTCATTGTCACGACCCGCCCTCGGGGTCCGTGCCGTGACTACCCCAAGCCCGCCTTCCATAGGCCAGGGGCTGGCGACTAGCACCAAGGCGTAATTCCCGGAAAAAGGGAAGGCATTGCCTTTGAAAAGTAAACACACACCACAGAGTAAACAAGCGGAAAGTAAACACTAAGAAAACAGAGTACGACTGAAAGTGCGGAAAAGTAAATGGGCCAGAATACAAACCCAAACTGAAAGTAAAGTACAACTCGAAAAGGGAAAAAAAACAGCAACTGAAAAGTAAAGCCGCTACTCCGAGCTGTCCACTGGAAATCCCACCTGAAGGGTGGGTACAGATAGCTCCTCTGCTCCACGGGTCCCGCCGTCCGCTCCGAGCACGTCCCGCCCAGTGGTCCACCTCCGGGTACCGTCCCGCTCTGCAAGCCTCAGCTAAGGTCAACGCTGTCCGTCGTCTGCAACCAACATAACGAAGTGCGGGCAAAGCCCGTGCAGGGGTGAGTATAAGCTACTCAGTAGGGACCCCGAGACCCCTGAAGGTCTCTCAAATCCACAAAGGATAAACCACGAAGAAAAGTACAATCACGAAGTAACAACCGACACTGCTTAGGTATATGCCCATACATATACCTAAGTCATCAATTCAAATACGCTCCAACCTCCGAGCCCAAGTACAACTCAGTCCACGCAGGAAAGTATACGTATTCCACATAGGAAAGCAAAATATAATCCACACAGGATTGCACAACACAATCCACACAGGAAAACAACAGGATTCAGCTCACACAGGTATACATCTTCAAGGACGATAAAGATGATCACTGATCCATCTAAGTCGTCGGACCCACGAAGGATAGATAGGTAACTAACCCCCGCAAAGACCCACACAGGATCGGGCTCACACAGAACCTGTAGGCGCTGGCTCACACAGAACCGCTGAGCGCAAGGACCCACTCAGGATCGGGCTCACACAGAACCTGTAGCACTGATCCACGTAGGATCGCTGAGTGCTGTAGTCGTCGTCGTCGAATCCACACAGGATCTCTGTACTGTCGTCGTCAAATCCACACAGGATCTCTGTACTGTCGTCGTCAAATCCACACAGGATCTCTGTACTGTCGTCGTCAAATCCACACAGGATCTCTGTACTGTCGTCGTCAAATCCACACAGGATCTCTGTACTGTCGTCGTCAAATTCACAGTAGCAGAAGAACAGTCGCAGCCAGCACTAGGGTTCCCGCACACAGCAAACTCGTACGGAGGGTCCGCTCCACGAGCCGAGAGGCTGATACATCAACTGTCACGAAGACCGAAGTTGATGTATCCAAAAGTTCCGTATCGTCAACAGGAACTCATCGCAACAGACGGCGCGTCGATCGGACGCCCGGTCTGAGAGTTATTGGCATTTTCGTCTCCGGGGCCCGGTTGGTTTTTAAGGCAAAACCAACCCGACCGTACTCCACCTGCGTCCAAACCTCGGGCGGAGTATGCCAAAAGATCCGTCTCACTAAGAGGAACACTACGCGACTGACGGCACGTCAATCGGACGTCCGTAGCTCAAGATATGAGCGTTTCCGCTCCGAAGGCCCGGTTGGTTTCGTGAACGAACCAACCCGGCCGAACTCAAAGTAAACCGAAACCTTGAGTGCAATATACCGAAACGACCGTCTCGATCCAAGGATCGCGTTGCCGCAGACGGTTCGTCATTCGGAGGTCCGGGGCTCAAGTTATGAGCCAAAAACCAAAACAGGTTCGAAACGGGGGGTCCGGGTCCGGGCCGACCCGGCCCGACCCCCCCCGGGTGGCGCGGTGGCCGGCGGCGGCGGCCGGCGGCGGCGGCCGGCGGCGGCGGTGCAGCGGCCGGTGGCGGCGCGCGGCGGCGCGCGGTGGCGGCGCGGCGGAGGCGGCGGGCCGCGCCGGCGGCGGCGGCGGGCCGCGCTGGCGGCGGCGGCGGGCCGCGCCGGCGGCGGCGGCGGGCCGCGCTGGCGGCGGGTTGCCGCACGTGGTGGTCACGCGGGGGGCTTGATTGCCCCCGCTGATTGAACAAGGCGGCACGGCTTTGAGCCGTGCCTTTGCCAAAAAACGGCCCCCGCAAATGGGGGCCGGCTGGACGAACCGGGGGGGCTTTGCCCCCCCTCCTTTAAATGAACCGCCCCCCTCATTAAGAGGGGGGTTTGAAGAACCGGCCGGGGGTTTAATCCCCCGGTTTTATGACATCCGGCCGGCCCGCTGGCCGGCCGGTTTTTACCAACGGGACCGGAATTTCCGGTCCCGCCCTCGACTTCCGACGCCGGCGGCCCGGCCGCCGGTCTCCTCTTCCGCCGCGGCCCGGAACCGGCCGCGGTCTCCTCGTCCCGCCGCGGCCCGGAACCGGCCGCGGCGTTCGTCGTCCGGCGCGGTGCGACGGCACCGCGCCCCTTTCGCCGTGCCATGAATCCTTTTAACGCGGCGCGACGGCGTCGCGTTCTTGAAGACTCTCCTCGGCGTAGCGCGACGGCGTTGCGGAAAGAAATAAGCATGTTCATCCGCGTGGTGCGACGGCACCACGCCACTTGCTTCCACCCGCAAGAATAAAACGAGAACTAAGGAGGGGGGGTTCGGCCGTGTTCATGCGGTCCGACCCCCCTCACGTTAAATAATAACATAACTAAGAATATCCAAAAGCCTCACGTTTAGTCATGCTAAAAGCCAAGATTCAAGAATGGAATAAAATAATCAATAAATAACATCCCCTACCTCGGGTTTAAGATTCAAAGGTTCGACTACGCTCCGCGGAAGACGGCGTCGCGGAGGTCGGGCGTCGCGGTCGTCGTTCGTCAAATCTGTTGACGAAGAGTTATGCCCGAAGAGACACGTCGTTGGCGGATCTTCGATTGCCGACGAAGAAGGTTCGGGGAGGAAGGAAAGGTCCGAAGATACCGGGTCGCCGAGTCGATGATCCTAGACGAAGTGTTGTCGTTCTTCGTTGAGGATGAAGACGTTCTTCGTTCTTCGTCAGAGCTTGGAGATGAAGGGAAAGCTCTCCAAAGACAAACAAAGAACTCCAAATAAAATAAGACTACCTCTTATTTTATTAACACAACACAAAAGAATTTCAATGTTTGAAATTCAAAAAGGGGGTTAACTCCCTCAATTAAATAAGGGTAACCTAAGCCATTAAAAGAGGCGTTAAAGATGTTGAGAGAATTTGAAAAGGAAAGGGGTTCGTGTGGGCCCCACCACACTTAATCCTCCCAAGGGAGGTTAAGTGGGTGTGGGTCCCACTTCCAACCTCCTTTGATAGGTTTTTAAATAAGTTAAAAATAAAATTTGTCTTTACACAAATTTTATTTAACTTAACTGAAAAACCCCAAAACGAAACTCTCAACCCGCAACAAACGCAACTCCCGAAAAGGTCTCTTTAAGCGAATATCGGCGCTGCGAGTTCATCGGTGCCCTCGGATTTCAATTCCGAGCACCGGATCAAAAGTTAGGAATTCCCGCTCGTTCGTTCACTGAACGTACCCGAGCCAAACTTCGGAAATTAATTCCGGGCACTCCGGGCCTCGGAATCAGGTGCCGTCTGAAACCGCGCTCTTGTAAAATTCTAAAGAAAATTAAGAAAAAAATTTCCTTGAATTTTACGGGTCTTTACATTACTCCCACCTCAGGGCTTTACGTCCCCGTAAAGCTACATCAAAAACTAGGGAAACAAAAGAGGGTACTGAGCACGCATCTGAGCCTCCCGCTCCCATGTGCTCTCCTGGAGATTCTCGTGCCGCCATCTGTTGCGTACAAGAGGAATCGATCGCCCATGTAGGACCCGCTCCTGTCGATCCTCTATCTCCACCGGGACCTCCGAAAAAGTCGCCCCATCGTCAAAGATGTGCGTCGGGTCGTACACGTATCTCCTCAACTGAGACACGTGGAAGACGTCGTGCACCCGGTGCAACTGAGGTGGTAGAGCCAGGCGATAAGCCACCTCACCAATCCTGTAGAGGACCTGGAAGGGTCCGATGAAGCGCGGAGATAATTTGTCGCCTCGGCCAAATCTCCGAATACCACGTCGAGGTGAGACCCGCAAGAGGACGTGGTCACCATCCTCGAACTCTAGTGGCCTCCGCCTCCTGTCAGCGTATGACTTCTGCCGGCTCTGAGTTGCCCTCATCCGCTCCTGGATGACATGGACCTCTTCTGACGTGGCCTGGACCATCTCTGGTCCCATAAGAGCTGCGAGATTTCTTCTTTGCCGATAAGAGAAACCTGGTCTCATCCCCTAGATGAACCACATTCTTTGCCTAAAACAGTCAATCCTAACATGGATGATACTAATCCATACTAAGGATGACGTCGTAAGGCCTCGACGCTACTACTAAGAGATTCAACCGTTACTCTCGCCTCCAAGGGTTGAGTCACACTGTCGGCATCAGTGTGTGGTAACTGGGTCTCCTCCAGTAGATGTCTCACAAGTGAGGGTCAAGTCAACAGCCAAAACTGGAACCTCTTAGTAACATTACGATAGAGGACAGGAACGAAAACATCACAAGGTATGCGTCTTTTATTATTGCAGCTCGTAATACAAGACGCTACACAAAAGCAACAAGGAACCAGAAGTATAAAGGATGTATCCACTAGTTCTGCTCCTGTCCATCGGCTCCCAGAGCTCCATGATTGAAGGCCTCGGCTGCCTGAAGCTGAGCTCTCCCCTGCGGTCGGGGTGGACCTCCTGGTGGTGGTGGTGGTAGAGCCTCAAAGCGTCGGCCACCACCAGCTGCTCGTCCAGCTCCTCTGCCTCGTCCGCCTCCTCCCTGCGGACCGCCACGGTCGAACCTCTGCCTCTGCCTAGGTGGTTCCTCAACCGTCTGCTGCTCCTCCGCAAGGTGGGTCGGGCAGTCACGAGCCATGTGGCCTCGCCCGCCGCATGCATAGCACTGTCTTCCACTCGAAAGACTGGCTCCGCGTTGTGTGCCCTGCACTGCTGAGCCAGTGCCCTGAGGTCTGGTCTGTCTGGACCCCTGAGTCATTCGCCGACTGCCAGCTGCAGATGACTCTGCCACGTGCCGTCCTGCGGTGGGTCTCTGTGCTGGTGTAGACTCAGCAAGGAAGCTCTCGATCAGAAGGGCCCGCTCCAGTACTCCTGTCTGAGTCGGTATGCTGAGGGAGATCAGCGATGCCCTGATCTCGTGTCTCAAACCCTGCTCGAAGGTCCGGGCCCGGAAGAATGGGTCACGTACCATGTCGGTCGAGTAGCGCGAGAGATCGGTAAATCTCGCCGAGTACTGAGCGACCGTCATGCTGCCCTGCCGCAGCTGTAGAAGCTCCTGGATGCGCACCGCTCGGAGGGTGGCTGGGACGAACTCCGAGCGGAAGATGCTCTCAAAGTCCGTCCAAAGAAGAGATGCCTCATCGTGCACCTGGAGCATCAAGCTCCACCATCGTCCTGTTGCTGCGTGTAGTAGGCTCGCAGCGAGGATCGCCATGAGGTCTGCTGGTGTCCTCACTAGCCTAAACACTCGAACCACTGCCTCCAGCCAGTCCTCTGCTGCCTGGGGATCCGTCTCCCCGCGAAACCTGGGCGGTCGCTGGTGCTGAAACTCATGCAGTGCGCTGAGGCGACGTGCATCATCAGCGGCTGCTGCTGGAAGCATCGGGGGCTCGGCGGGTAAAGCTACCGCCGGTGCCACTACTGGCAAAGGGCCCTGCACCGAAGCCTCGTCGCTCGGTGGGCTGTCGTCTCGCTCGACTCTCGGAACCCTAGCTGGCTGCCGTCGTGGGGCCATCCTGAAAAGTAAACAGGTGCGCCACGGTTAGAACAGTATACCTGGTGAGCTGGCACAAGTAATCACAAGGAAAACTTGAGACTTTCATAAAGCAGATCAGTATACCCGGTGAGCTGACACAAGTAATCACAAAGAAAACTTGAAACACACACGCAATCAATGTTTTCGTGCATTAAGTCGGAAATCAGAAGTCAGGGTCCTGGTGTACGGATACGTCGGCCGCCGCACCAACACTGGACTCCCTGGACTGATAACCACACTCAATACGCTAAAGATTATTGCTTCACATAGAAAAGATCAGAGTTCGCGGTAGAACCGAACTCCTCTGATACCAATTTGTCACGACCCGCCCTCGGGGTCCGTGCCGTGACTACCCCAAGCCCGCCTTCCATAGGCCAGGGGCTGGCGACTAGCACCAAGGCGTAATTCCCGGAAAAAGGGAAGGCATTGCCTTTGAAAAGTAAACACACACCACAGAGTAAACAAGCGGAAAGTAAACACTAAGCAAACAGAGTACGACTGAAAGTGCGGAAAAGTAAATGGGCCAGAATACAAACCCAAACTGAAAGTAAAGTACAACTCGAAAAGGGAAAAAAAACAGCAACTGAAAAGTAAAGCCGCTACTCCGAGCTGTCCACTGGAAATCCCACCTGAAGGGTGGGTACAGATAGCTCCTCTGCTCCACGGGTCCCGCCGTCCGCTCCGAGCACGTCCCGCCCAGTGGTCCACCTCCGGGTACCGTCCCGCTCTGCAAGCCTCAGCTAAGGTCAACGCTGTCCGTCGTCTGCAACCAACACAACGAAGTGCGGGCAAAGCCCGTGCAGGGGTGAGTATAAGCTACTCAGTAGGGACCCCGAGACCCCTGAAGGTCTCTCAAATCCACAAAGGATAAACCACGAAGAAAAGTACAATCACGAAGTAACAACCGACACTGCTTAGGTATATGCCCATACATATACCTAAGTCATCAATTCAAATACGCTCCAACCTCCGAGCCCAAGTACAACTCAGTCCACGCAGGAAAGTATACGTATTCCACATAGGAAAGCAAAATATAATCCACACAAGATTCCACAACACAATCCACACAGGAAAACAACAGGATTCAGCTCACACAGGTATACATCTTCAAGGACGATAAAGATGATCACTGATCCATCTAAGTCGTCGGACCCACGAAGGATCGATAGGTAACTAACCCCCGCAAAGACCCACACAGGATCGGGCTCACACAGAACCTGTAGGCGCTGGCTCACACAGAACCGCTGAGCGCAAGGACCCACACAGGATCGGGCTCACACAGAACCTGTAGCACTGATCCACGTAGGATCGCTGAGTGCTATAGTCGTCGTCGTCGAATCCACACAGGATCTCTGTACTGTCGTCGTCAGATCCACACAGGATCTCTGTACTGTCGTCGTCAGATCCACACAGGATCTCTGTACTGTCGTCGTCACATCCACACAGGATCTCTGTACTGTCGTCGTCAAATCCACACAGGATCTCTGTACTGTCGTCGTCAAATTCACAGTAGCAGAAGAACAGTCGCAGCCAGCACTAGGGTTCCCGCACACAGCAAACTCGTACGGAGGGTCCGCTCCACGAGCCGAGAGGCTGATACATCAACTGTCACGAAGACCGAAGTTGATGTATCCAAAAGTTCCGTATCGTCAACAGGAACTCATCGCAACAGACGGCGCGTCGATCGGACGCCCGGTCTGAGAGTTATTGGCATTTTCGTCTCCGGGGCCCGGTTGGTTTTTAAGGCAAAACCAACCCGACCGTACTCCACCTGCGTCCAAACCTCGGGCGGAGTATGCCAAAAGATCCGTCTCACTAAGAGGAACACTACGCGACTGACGGCACGTCAATCGGACGTCCGTAGCTCAAGATATGAGCGTTTCCGCTCCGAAGGCCCGGTTGGTTTCGTGAACGAACCAACCCGGCCGAACTCAAAGTAAACCGAAACCTTGAGTGCGATATACCGAAACGACCGTCTCGATCCAAGGATCGCGTTGCCGCAGACGGTTCGTCATTCGGAGGTCCGGGGCTCAAGTTATGAGCCAAAAACCAAAACAGGTTCGAAACGGGGGGTCCGGGTCCGGGCCGACCCGGCCCGACCCCCCCCGGGTGGCGCGGTGGCCGGCGGCGGCGGCCGGCGGCGGCGGGCGGCGGCGGTGCAGCGGCCGGTGGCGGCGCGCGGCGGCGCGCGGTGGCGGCGCGGCGGAGGCGGCGGGCCGCGCCGGCGGCGGCGGCGGGCCGCGCTGGCGGCGGCGGCGGGCCGCGCTGGCGGCGGCGGCGGGCCGCGCTGGCGGCGGCGCGCCGCACGTGGTGGTCACGCGGGGGGCTTGATTGCCCCCGCTGATTGAACAAGGCGGCACGGCTTTGAGCCGTGCCTTTGCCAAAAAACGGCCCCCGCAAATGGGGGCCGGCTGGACGAACCGGGGGGGCTTTGCCCCCCCCTCCTTTAAATGAACCGCCCCCCTCATTAAGAGGGGGGTTTGAAGAACCGGCCGGGGGTTTAATCCCCCGGTTTTATGACATCCGGCCGGCCCGCTGGCCGGCCGGTTTTTACCAACGGGACCGGAATTTCCGGTCCCGCCCTCGACTTCCGACGCCGGCGGCCCGGCCGCCGGTCTCCTCTTCCGCCGCGGCCCGGAACCGGCCGCGGTCTCCTCGTCCCGCCGCGGCCCGGAACCGGCCGCGGCGTTCGTCGTCCGGCGCGGTGCGACGGCACCGCGCCCCTTTCGCCGTGCCATGAATCCTTTTAACGCGGCGCGACGGCGTCGCGTTCTTGAAGACTCTCCTCGGCGTAGCGCGACGGCGTTGCGGAAAGAAATAGGCATGTTCATCCGCGTGGTGCGACGGCACCACACCACTTGCTTCCACCCGCAAGAATAAAACGAGAACTAAGGAGGGGGGGTTCGGCCGTGTTCATGCGGTCCGACCCCCCTCACGTTAAATAATAACATAACTAAGAATATCCAAAAGCCTCACGTTTAGTCATGCTAAAAGCCAAGATTCAAGAATGGAATAAAATAATCAATAAATAACATCCCCTACCTCGGGTTTAAGATTCAAAGGTTCGACTACGCTCCGCGGAAGACGGCGTCGCGGAGGTCGGGCGTCGCGGTCGTCGTTCGTCAAATCTGTTGACGAAGAGTTATGCCCGAAGAGACACGTCGTTGGCGGATCTTCGATTGCCGACGAAGAAGGTTCGGGGAGGAAGGAAAGGTCCGAAGATACCGGGTCGCCGAGTCGATGATCCTAGACGAAGTGTTGTCGTTCTTCGTTGAGGATGAAGACGTTCTTCGTTCTTCGTCAGAGCTTGGAGATGAAGGGAAAGCTCTCCAAAGACAAACAAAGAACTCCAAATAAAATAAGACTACCTCTTATTTTATTAACACAACACAAAAGAATTTCAATGTTTGAAATTCAAAAAGGGGGTTAACTCCCTCAATTAAATAAGGGTAACCTAAGCCATTAAAAGAGGCGTTAAAGATGTTGAGAGAATTTGAAAAGGAAAGGGGTTCGTGTGGGCCCCACCACACTTAATCCTCCCAAGGGAGGTTAAGTGGGTGTGGGTCCCACTTCCAACCTCCTTTGATAGGTTTTTAAATAAGTTAAAAATAAAATTTGTCTTTACACAAATTTTATTTAACTTAACTGAAAAACCCCAAAACGAAACTCTCAACCCGCAACAAACGCAACTCCCGAAAAGGTCTCTTTAAGCGAATATCGGCGCTGCGAGTTCATCGGTGCCCTCGGATTTCAATTCCGAGCACCGGATCAAAAGTTAGGAATTCCCGCTCGTTCGTTCACTGAACGTACCCGAGCCAAACTTCGGAAATTAATTCCGGGCACTCCGGGCCTCGGAATCAGGTGCCGTCTGAAACCGCGCTCTTGTAAAATTCTAAAGAAAATTAAGAAAAAAATTTCCTTGAATTTTACGGGTCTTTACATTACTCCCACCTCAGGGCTTTACGTCCCCGTAAAGCTACATCAAAAACTAGGGAAACAAAAGAGGGTACTGAGCACGCATCTGAGCCTCCCGCTCCCATGTGCTCTCCTGGAGATTCTCGTGCCGCCATCTGTTGCGTACAAGAGGAATCGATCGCCCATGTAGGACCCGCTCCTGTCGATCCTCTATCTCCACCGGGACCTCCGAAAAAGTCGCCCCATCGTCAAAGATGTGCGTCGGGTCGTACACGTATCTCCTCAACTGAGACACGTGGAAGACGTCGTGCACCCGGTGCAACTGAGGTGGTAGAGCCAGGCGATAAGCCACCTCACCAATCCTGTAGAGGACCTGGAAGGGTCCGATGAAGCGCGGAGATAATTTGTCGCCTCGGCCAAATCTCCGAATACCACGTCGAGGTGAGACCCGCAAGAGGACGTGGTCACCATCCTCGAACTCTAGTGGCCTCCGCCTCCTGTCAGCGTATGACTTCTGCCGGCTCTGAGTTGCCCTCATCCGCTCCTGGATGACATGGACCTCTTCTGACGTGGCCTGGACCATCTCTGGTCCCATAAGAGCTGCGAGATTTCTTCTTTGCCGATAAGAGAAACCTGGTCTCATCCCCTAGATGAACCACATTCTTTGCCTAAAACAGTCAATCCTAACATGGATGATACTAATCCATACTAAGGATGACGTCGTAAGGCCTCGACGCTACTACTAAGAGATTCAACCGTTACTCTCGCCTCCAAGGGTTGAGTCACACTGTCGGCATCAGTGTGTGGTAACTGGGTCTCCTCCAGTAGATGTCTCACAAGTGAGGGTCAAGTCAACAGCCAAAACTGGAACCTCTTAGTAACATTACGATAGAGGACAGGAACGAAAACATCACAAGGTATGCGTCTTTTATTATTGCAGCTCGTAATACAAGACGCTACACAAAAGCAACAAGGAACCAGAAGTATAAAGGATGTATCCACTAGTTCTGCTCCTGTCCATCGGCTCCCAGAGCTCCATGATTGAAGGCCTCGGCTGCCTGAAGCTGAGCTCTCCCCTGCGGTCGGGGTGGACCTCCTGGTGGTGGTGGTGGTAGAGCCTCAAAGCGTCGGCCACCACCAGCTGCTCGTCCAGCTCCTCTGCCTCGTCCGCCTCCTCCCTGCGGACCGCCACGGTCGAACCTCTGCCTCTGCCTAGGTGGTTCCTCAACCGTCTGCTGCTCCTCCGCAAGGTGGGTCGGGCAGTCACGAGCCATGTGGCCTCGCCCGCCGCATGCATAGCACTGTCTTCCACTCGAAAGACTGGCTCCGCGTTGTGTGCCCTGCACTGCTGAGCCAGTGCCCTGAGGTCTGGTCTGTCTGGACCCCTGAGTCATTCGCCGACTGCCAGCTGCAGATGACTCTACCACGTGCCGTCCTGCGGTGGGTCTCTGTGCTGGTGTAGACTCAGCAAGGAAGCTCTCGATCAGAAGGGCCCGCTCCAGTACTCCTGTCTGAGTCGGTATGCTGAGGGAGATCAGCGATGCCCTGATCTCGTGTCTCAAACCCTGCTCGAAGGTCCGGGCCCGGAAGAATGGGTCCCGTACCATGTCGGTCGAGTAGCGCGAGAGATCGGTAAATCTCGCCGAGTACTGAGCGACCGTCATGCTGCCCTGCCGCAGCTGTAGAAGCTCCTGGATGCGCACCGCTCGGAGGGTGGCTGGGACGAACTCCGAGCGGAATATGCTCTCAAAGTCCGTCCAAAGAAGAGATGCCTCATCGTGCACCTGGAGCATCAAGCTCCACCATCGTCCTACTGCTGCGTGTAGTAGGCTCGCAGCGAGGATCACCATGAGGTCTGCTGGTGTCCTCACTAGCCTAAACACTCGAACCACTGCCTCCAGCCAGTCCTCTGCTGCCTGGGGATCCGTCTCCCCGCGAAACCTGGGCGGTCGCTGGTGCTGAAACTCATGCAGTGCGCTGAGGCGACGTGCATCATCAGCGGCTGCTGCTGGAAGCATCGGGGGCTCGGCGGGTAAAGCTACCGCCGGTGCCACTACTGGCAAAGGGCCCTGCACCGAAGCCTCGTCGCTCGGTGGGCTGTCGTCTCGCTCGACTCTCGGAACCCTAGCTGGCTGCCGTCGTGGGGCCATCCTGAAAAGTAAACAGGTGCGCCACGGTTAGAACAGTATACCTGGTGAGCTGGCACAAGTAATCACAAGGAAAACTTGAGACTTTCATAAAGCAGATCAGTATACCCGGTGAGCTGACACAAGTAATCACAAAGAAAACTTGAAACACACACGCAATCAATGTTTTCGTGCATTAAGTCGGAAATCAGAAGTCAGGGTCCTGGTGTACGGATACGTCGGCCGCCGCACCAACACTAGACTCCCTGGACTGATAACCACACTCAATACGCTAAAGATTATTGCTTCACATAGAAAAGATCAGAGTTCGCGGTAGAACCAAACTCATCTGATACCAATTTGTCACGACCCGCCCTCGGGGTCCGTGCCGTGACTACCCCAAGCCCGCCTTCCATAGGCCAGGGGCTGGCGACTAGCACCAAGGCGTAATTCCCGGAAAAAGGGAAGGCATTGCCTTTGAAAAGTAAACACACACCACAGAGTAAACAAGCGGAAAGTAAACACTAAGCAAACAGAGTACGACTGAAAGTGCGGAAAAGTAAATGGGCCAGAATACAAACCCAAACTGAAAGTAAAGTACAACTCGAAAAGGGAAAAAAACAGCAACTGAAAAGTAAAGCCGCTACTCCGAGCTGTCCACTGGAAATCCCACCTGAAGGGTGGGTACAGATAGCTCCTCTGCTCCACGGGTCCCGCCGTCCGCTCCGAGCACGTCCCGCCCAGTGGTCCACCTCCGGGTACCGTCCCGCTCTGCAAGCCTCAGCTAAGGTCAACGCTGTCCGTCGTCTGCAACCAACACAACGAAGTGCGGGCAAAGCCCGTGCAGGGGTGAGTATAAGCTACTCAGTAGGGACCCCGAGACCCCTGAAGGTCTCTCAAATCCACAAAGGATAAACCACGAAGAAAAGTACAATCACGAAGTAACAACCGACACTGCTTAGGTATATGCCCATACATATACCTAAGTCATCAATTCAAATACGCTCCAACCTCCGAGCCCAAGTACAACTCAGTCCACGCAGGAAAGTATACGTATTCCACATAGGAAAGCAAAATATAATCCACACAGGATTCCACAACACAATCCACACAGGAAAACAACAGGATTCAGCTCACACAGGTATACATCTTCAAGGACGATAAAGATGATCACTGATCCATCTAAGTCGTCGGACCCACGAAGGATCGATAGGTAACTAACCCCCGCAAAGACCCACACAGGATCGGGCTCACACAGAACCTGTAGGCGCTGGCTCACACAGAACCGCTGAGCGCAAGGACCCACACAGGATCGGGCTCACACAGAACCTGTAGCACTGATCCACGTAGGATCGCTGAGTGCTGTAGTCGTCGTCGTCGAATCCACACAGGATCTCTGTACTGTCGTCGTCAAATCCACACAGGATCTCTGTACTGTCGTCGTCAAATCCACACAGGATCTCTGTACTGTCGTCGTCAAATCCACACAGGATCTCTGTACTGTCGTCGTCAAATTCACAGTAGCAGAAGAACAGTCGCAGCCAGCACTAGGGTTCCCGCACACAGCAAACTCGTACGGAGGGTCCGCTCCACGAGCCGAGAGGCTGATACATCAACTGTCACGAAGACCGAAGTTGATGTATCCAAAAGTTCCGTATCGTCAACAGGAACTCATCGCAACAGACGGCGCGTCGATCGGACGCCCGGTCTGAGAGTTATTGGCATTTTCGTCTCCGGGGCCCGGTTGGTTTTTAAGGCAAAACCAACCCGACCGTACTCCACCTGCGTCCAAACCTCGGGCGGAGTATGCCAAAAGACCCGTCTCACTAAGAGGAACACTACGCGACTGACGGCACGTCAATCGGACGTCCGTAGCTCAAGATATGAGCGTTTCCGCTCCGAAGGCCCGGTTGGTTTCGTGAACGAACCAACCCGGCCGAACTCAAAGTAAACCGAAACCTTGAGTGCGATATACCGAAACGACCGTCTCGATCCAAGGATCGCGTTGCCGCAGACGGTTCGTCATTCGGAGGTCCGGGGCTCAAGTTATGAGCCAAAAACCAAAACAGGTTCGAAACGGGGGGTCCGGGTCCGGGCCGACCCGGCCCGACCCCCCCCGGGTGGCGCGGTGGCCGGCGGCGGCGGCCGGCGGCGGCCGGCGGCGGCGGGCGGCGGCGGCGGGCGGCGGCGGTGCAGCGGCCGGTGGCGGCGCGCGGCGGCGCGCGGTGGCGGCGCGGCGGCGGGCCGCGCCGGCGGCGGCGGCGGGCCGCGCTGGCGGCGGGTTGCCGCACGCGGTGGTCACGCGGGGGGCTTGATTGCCCCCGCTGATTGAACAAGGCGGCACGGCTTTGAGCCGTGCCTTTGCCAAAAAACGGCCCCCGCAAATGGGGGCCGGCTGGACGAACCGGGGGGGCTTTGCCCCCCCCCCTCCTTTAAATGAACCGCCCCCCTCATTAAGAGGGGGGTTTGAAGAACCGGCCGGGGGTTTAATCCCCCGGTTTTATGACATCCGGCCGGCCCGCTGGCCGGCCGGTTTTTACCAACGGGACCGGAATTTCCGGTCCCGCCCTCGACTTCCGACGCCGGCGGCCCGGCCGCCGGTCTCCTCTTCCGCCGCGGCCCGGAACCGGCCGCGGTCTCCTCGTCCCGCCGCGGCCCGGAACCGGCCGCGGCGTTCGTCGTCCGGCGCGGTGCGACGGCACCGCGCCCCTTTCGTCGTGCCATGAATCCTTTTAACGTGGCGCGACGGCGTCGCGTTCTTGAAGACTCTCCTCGGCGTAGCGCGACGGCGTTGCGGAAAGAAATAAGCATGTTCATCCGCGTGGTGCGACGGCACCACGCCACTTGCTTCCACCCGCAAGAATAAAACGAGAACTAAGGAGGGGGGGTTCGGCCGTGTTCATGCGGTCCGACCCCCCTCACGTTAAATAATAACATAACTAAGAATATCCAAAAGCCTCACGTTTAGTCATGCTAAAAGCCAAGATTCAAGAATGGAATAAAATAATCAATAAATAACATCCCCTACCTCGGGTTTAAGATTCAAAGGTTCGACTACGCTCCGCGGAAGACGGCGTCGCGGAGGTCGGGCGTCGCGGTCGTCGTTCGTCAAATCTGTTGACGAAGAGTTATGCCCGAAGAGACACGTCGTTGGCGGATCTTCGATTGCCGACGAAGAAGGTTCGGGGAGGAAGGAAAGGTCCGAAGATACCGGGTCGCCGAGTCGATGATCCTAGACGAAGTGTTGTCGTTCTTCGTTGAGGATGAAGACGTTCTTCGTTCTTCGTCAGAGCTTGGAGATGAAGGGAAAGCTCTCCAAAGACAAACAAAGAACTCCAAATAAAATAAGACTACCTCTTATTTTATTAACACAACACAAAAGAATTTCAATGTTTGAAATTCAAAAAGGGGGTTAACTCCCTCAATTAAATAAGGGTAACCTAAGCCATTAAAAGAGGCGTTAAAGATGTTGAGAGAATTTGAAAAGGAAAGGGGTTCGTGTGGGCCCCACCACACTTAATCCTCCCAAGGGAGGTTAAGTGGGTGTGGGTCCCACTTCCAACCTCCTTTGATAGGTTTTTAAATAAGTTAAAAATAAAATTTGTCTTTACACAAATTTTATTTAACTTAACTGAAAAACCCCAAAACGAAACTCTCAACCCGCAACAAACGCAACTCCCGAAAAGGTCTCTTTAAGCGAATATCGGCGCTGCGAGTTCATCGGTGCCCTCGGATTTCAATTCCGAGCACCGGATCAAAAGTTAGGAATTCCCGCTCGTTCGTTCACTGAACGTACCCGAGCCAAACTTCGGAAATTAATTCCGGGCACTCCGGGCCTCGGAATCAGGTGCCGTCTGAAACCGCGCTCTTGTAAAATTCTAAAGAAAATTAAGAAAAAAATTTCCTTGAATTTTACGGGTCTTTACATTCATAATAGGGGGCCACTCAATATCCTCTTATACTCCCAAGAATGGAGCTATATCCTCTACCCGAGTTCATAATCAAGCGTCATTGGGTGATTTGAAATCATTTCAGTTAGTCTTTGACCACTATTAATTCAATATTTAGTTTCTATAAGCATTATAATTCTATCTCTATGAAAGAAAATTTCCCAATTTTCTGGTTATTTTTCTAATATTCCATTTGTTTTTTGTTTCTGATCGAATAAATGCCTTATAATGCACATGCATACCATCATAACCACGAGGTAGGTGGTCTGTATGATTTCTCTTAATTTTTCACTATTTATAAAATATTTTTATTGTTCCACACACTATAATTTTTCATGTATTTCCTATAAAATGTAAAATTATTAAATTGAATCTATAAATTTCTACCATGGTGTTACATAGCCTTAAAAATATGGTTGGAGGTTAAAGCCTCAACCCAAACCACCACCTGTGATTGTTTTGACAAAAATGTTGTAATTATGCTTGTTTCATGGAGACTAAACCACCACTTGGGGTGTGTTTCTCTAAATGATCATAATTTCAATGAATTTCTTAATCCTTAAAACACCATGTTGTGTGTTGAATAATTTCTTATGTAAATAATTTCCAAATTAAATCGAATTAATTGGTTTAACAAGTACCCCATCATTTTATAATTAAACCACCCTTAAAGTGTGTTATCATATAAAATAAAATAGGAATTTATTATTGAAAATATGATTGGATGGGTTGATTTAAGTTATGGTTCCTTCCTATGGTCTCCATGTTTATTATTAAATGTGTTGGCATATTTTTTGTTGAATTATTAATTTCATGTCATGTAATTTTTGGCCTTGTATTATATTTTATCATGCTTAAGTACATGGAATATTGATTAAACATAATAAAAGTAAGTAATAGAAAGATTATGGACATGAACATCTTTGTTACTTAAATTTAATTGTAAATGATTTATTTATGCCTTGAGCAATACATGGATCCATTTTTGTTGAAATACTTGGATGGGAACATAGGTTGTTTTAAATTTCATCTACCATGAGCTATACTTGAGTTCCTTATGTGGAACACCTTAGATAGGCTCAGAGGTTACATAAATTACATTACCCCATGAGCAATAATTGGGTTTCCTTGTTACAGAACTACTTGAATGGACTCATAGGATATATGATTTCCATACACCTTGAGTGATACTTAGTTTTAATTATTAAAAAATTCCCTATATGGGATCATAGGGAAATTGGAATTTATGAGTGATAAAAGGGTTTCCTAATTATGGATCACAAAGGATGGGCTCACTAAACAAATAGAATTATGCTACTCATTGGCCAATACTTGGGTTCATCATTATATAATTCCTTGGATAGTATCATAGGAAAATGAAATATAGAATTCTTATTATTTTTACATATGACTAATGGTCCTTCTATTTTTGGATGATAATTATACTCATTTATGGATGTCTGGGCATATATCCATGGGTCCTAGGACTATAATATTATTGTAATTATTATCACTTGTAGTACTATTTGGATGAATTGGATCCTAGATAGTGCACGAATATATTTGCATATGTAAATTGAAATATATTTTTTCATAAACATGTGGGAATGTTCAAAGGCATCCCAGACTATGCTGAAGTTGGTACTATTAGCTGGTTGTCTTATGGGGAACCTGAACCGACATGTATTTTATTTTATTTACATTACTGTATTGTCTTATTTTGAAATACATGCACAATAATTTATATTTATATACATGAAATGTGTATCATTAGAAACCATTTTTAGTGTCCTATTAAGTATATAACACACCATATTTGAGCATCCATTACACCGGGGTATCTTAAAAGACCTCATGATTATAGGATCATGTTCATGGAATACTCTTGCTTATTTTTATCCATCTGGGAAAGGAAGGAGTATGAAAGAATGGGTCTGAGCTAGTTCTCATGATGTAATTATATATAGATTCCGAGTCCTTTATTTTTTTCTTTACTTGTTTTATTAACATATCAAATGTTGTATGTATACTTTTGTGAATTTTTTCATATTAATGCATGAGTATTCATTTATTTACTATTTTGTGTCGATTGATTTTATTCCCATATTCCCTTATTTATTATTATTTTCAATGTGTTTATTTTATGATATAGAAGGTATATTCTCCCAATTGTACCAACTTTAGAACATCATTGCTAGTTGGCATTCTTGGGTGTATGGGGTGGTGTGCCTTAGACAATGTAGTGAACTATCTTTAGGCACCATTTTAGTGGTTCCAAGGTCAGGACATTATAAAAAATGAAGTAATATCAAGATCTAATTGTGATATCTAAATTCTCTATGTATTTACCATTTATTAGAATACGTGTAATGGAAATTAAGATTTGGTAATGAGGTATATTAATGGAGAATAAACTGTTATGAAAGAGTAACTGATTACCTAGATTAATTACAAATTATTATTGATGAATTAATTACCTTGGAAACCAATATATTATCATTTCCCACATTCACCAAATGATCATACAAGAGAAATGGATAATTAAACCACAACCGTTGAATAAATAGACTGAGATGAAATTGTGATATGTATTACACAATGTAAGTTTGTTACCTTATTCACTGGTAGCGATACAAGTGATATAAATGTGATTGATATTACTCCTAAAAATGAGAGTTGATAACCCTATCAAATGATACTATTATTGTATGAATATTCCCTATAATGGACTATATCAATAGTGTAATTCTTCTATTGTATTGAACTAAGAAGGAATAGATTGAATGATGGTTAGTAAAATTCATTATTTACGACGACCTAAATTCTTGGAAAGTCCTTTATAAATAAGGATTTGTTGGAATTGTATATAGATGTACTAAAGGATGAGAGTCCCTTATTGTTATGTAATAATTTAATCCAAATACATGTGGTTATCATCAATCCAGAAACATATTTTCTCAACAAATCAATAGTATTAGATACTTCTAGAAATCAACGATATAAAAACACCAAACCTAAACTTCCAGATCTGATGTCAAAATAATAAACATTACATTTATGGATTTGATACTGATTAAGGTGACCCAATTATCACTGTCCAAGATATACAATTCCAAAAGGAAAAAATTTATCACATTAATTTTCAAGGACCTTTTAGGCTTAGAGTTTTATATAATTATGAAAAAATATTACATAAATAATACCCAAGAATTCAAGAGAGTGTCTTTACAACTATAACCATATTTTCTTATTCCATAATAGGTCATCAACATCATCCACATGAAACCATTATACCAATAATTCATTCAACATCATACTTTAAAATGTGGGGGGAAATGACACATAAGAAGGGTGATATAAAATTACCACTAAGTGTAAGCATAAGAATTAGAAATTGGATGTCGTCAATGAGAATATGAAGTGCATAAGGACATGATGACATTTACAAATTCCTTGAGTAAAACCTTAGAATATTCATACCCATCAATATCTATATCATCAAACATGAAAACATGGAATTTGGAATTAACAAAGGAAAGAGTCATCAAAATCAATAATCATGATCCTTGTGATATCAATATTGATAATAAGAAACATTAAAAACCCATATAAATCATAGATAAAATTTATTGGTATCTTAGAAACATTATCATCATATCAATCTTACAAATCAAATAGCCACTATGGACAACTTCCATCTTTGGAGCACCCAATGCATTGGAGGTCTATAACGGACCCACAAATACATTGTTAATAATGTAACCACCTATCCTTTCTTTATAGTGGAGCCAACCGTCCTTGGTTTATAACATAAGAAACCATCCTTAGTTAATAACAAAACCAATCGTCTTTGGTTTATAATGGAACCACCCAAAATCATAAATAATTTCCAAGAAATGTATCATGAATAAAGTACACAGAGACTTCATTTCATCATAAAATCATATAAAAAGTCATTATTACTTTCATAACTTTATTAACATGTGTAAAAGAAATGAGTTTCATGATAGTCTATTTGAAATATGATTAACCTTTAGAAAAGAAATGTATTCCATAACAATCTCTTTGATACTTGTTTAACCTATGGAAAAGAAATAGGTTCCATAACAATATATTTCAAACATTATTAAACCATAAAAAATAAATGGGCTACATAAAAACTTATTTCAAATATTATTAACCAGTGGAAAAGAAATGGGTTCCCTAACACTCTCTTTAAAACTTGATTCACCCATGTAAAATAAATGGGTTTCATAACAATCACTTTGAAATATGATTAACTAATTGAAAAGAAACGAGTTACACAAAAATTTATTTTAAAAAATAATAACCCATATAGAGAAATAATGGGGATGGTAACCTTAAAAAATATCCACATTGGATCATAAGTAACAACTATGATTGTTGAGTTTGTTGAATGTAAATACCTTTACAAGACCATTAATTTTTTTTTGAGAAAAATCACCTTTCCATTTGGAAAATCACATTTAGAAACTGAAAATTCCCAAAATTATAAAAAATACACTTTTCTTTAAAAAAACCTTGGAAAAATATAAAGGAGGGTTAAATAAAATTATGGTCATTATTTAAGGGAAATTTATTCATGTTATAAATGTTAAAAATAAACATCTATTTCAAAGTATTTTGTAAAAGGGATTCAAAAGTGGCTCACTTGGAAAGAGTTTAGAAATTTTATTTCAAAAAATTTTCAAAAAAAGTAAAAGTCCATGTAAAATAGATTGATGAAATCAGTTTTTTAGAAACAATAATTTTTAAAACATTTTACAAAACATGGATACTAAAGATAAAGATACCCTATGTAAAAGAAAATACAAGATCGATATCACTTAAAAATGACTTTGTATATGTTTCTTAAATAAATAAGAAATGAAAAAGAAATTAAACATGTGAATCACAGTCATAACCAGTGTATAATAAAAGAGATATGTATTATGAAGATAGTATCACATTATTTACTCTAAAATAAATTTGGATATAACAAATCATTAAAGAAAGGAGATTGTAATGTAAAGCCTTTTCTAAATTTAATAACTCTTCAATTTTAACCCCCACAAATGAATAACTTCAAATGAAACATTAAATACAATGAAAAAAATAGATCCATGATATAAAATTCTAAAATTTTAGTTTATACTCCTTATAAATAAGATATGTTAATATCAAAAACATATGTCCCAATGAAATGAATTTTGGGATGATTTACCCTTACTAAGATCATATCACTGAATTAAGAGTTAATCAATGGAGAGATTATTTGAAAAAAATGAAAATATATACCTATCAATTGAAAATATATAATAAAAAAATTATAGATAAAATATAACATAATCATTTCATAATATATTAAATGAAGACTATTTATAAACCAACGAATGGAAATTGAGTTAAGAAACTTTTACCACATTATCACTCTGAAGTAGATCCCCTGGGATAAATTAATTCAAATTGAAATTTAAAATACAATTATGTATGAAGGATTAATCATATTACATGTAAAATTTATAGTATATAAACCAAACAATAAAAAAGTGGTAAATATGACATATGTCTCATAAAAGTATAAGTGATATGAGAAAAGACCCTACCTCGAGTCCAGTCTTTCCTTGCATGTACTTTAACTCATATATAATAATCTTACATAAATTATTTGATTTGTTAATGAACTTTCACAAGTAACACCTTATAGTTAAATTATTTATTTTATTTCATTATAAATACATACTTTAATACTCAATCAGTTAATTCCATGTTGGGTGTTTTGAGGATGTTCGGTTCATTGTTTCAAAATGGCTTCGGTGTGTTGATTGTGGTAAAAGTGTTCATTATTTCAACATATCCCGAATAATAATCATGAAATAATTATCATATTTATTCATCAATTATAATATTAAAATCAATCATTAAATTTTTTTATGAAAAATGAACTATGTTACGTCATGGAGATGGTAGGTCGTACGCATGTATGAGTAACATTTCCATTTTTCAATGTTCATTATGAAAAGAAGATATGTATTGTATTATATACAAATAAATATAATAATATCATTAATATAATATTATATATATATATATATATCATTATTGTGATGTGGTTATAAAAAAAGAATCACATCACTTTGTGGAGCCAGTAGACCACACATACAAAAATGATGTTACATTTTTCAGTGTAAGAAATAAAATGATATATAACATTTTTAGAATGAAAATTATGTCATGAAAATCATTATGGATTAATTTATATAAAAAATATTAATTAAAATTATCCTTTTTACCATCCATGTAAAGTGTTAATGAAAACGAATCACTGTGCATTGTGTGGTAGTAGTTCGTCATAAAAATGAGTGACTTTATCGTATCCCCACAGAATAGAAAGTAAGAAATTTATATGTAATAAAATAAATCCATAAGTAAAAATATTTAAAAAATATATATATATATAATTTAAATCCACCATTAGAAAATCTCTGATAGGTGATGATGGAAAATTAATGACATCAGTTCGTAAGTCTATAGTTCGTCCTATACACGAATAATGATTTCGTATCCCATTTGATGGAATAGAATATGAATTTATAATTTTTGATTAATGTAGTATCATATAAGTATATATTAGAATCGTTTTTATCATATGATCTTAATCAAATAATATTTTATTGATTTGGAAAAATAAATAAAACAAAAACACAATGTTTGGAATTTTACCTCTTCTCTGACCACCTTTTTAGGGTTATATCTAAAGTATTCCTAGAATTATTTTATGAAAAAAAATCTTTTTAGAATGGGGGTATGGTATTTAGGAATTTATTTTGGTACTTTTTGTCTTATCCAAAATGGTTTTAAGGTGTGAAGAAGATTGTAGAGGGGTGGCCTTTTATAAGAGAGGTGAGTGGCATACTTGTATTTTTTGAAAAGAAAATGGTGTACCCTTGTTTTTCACATTCCAAAAGGATCCAAAATGATGTATTATTCATATTTAGAAATTATAATTATAATATGTGTCCATAAAATATTTCTTAGACATGTATTTAGGTCATTTGTACCATTAATTCATAGTTTAACCCCCAGTAAACCTATTTTCACTTTAACTGCATAAATTTATTTTTTCCTTTTCAATATTAATTATTGTAAAAAATTAAATTAAAATTATTTGAAAATAAAAATTATTATGATTAAAAATATAGAATCTGTTTTACTTAATTAATTCACTTATGTTTAAAAATTTTATTTAAAATTAAACCCACAGACGCGATAACAAAGTAGGTTTTTAGAAAGTTTATATTTCCAGCAAAAAATGATTTTATATTAAATTTATGACCAATAATAATTATTTTATGATTTTAAATTAATATTTATTTATTTATAATATATAAATTTAATTTAAAAAATTATCCATCATTTATTATCTTAAATAATTAAAATGGATAAACATTATTCATTTTAATATAGTTTTTAGAAAAAATATCATTTTTGTCCCAAAAAGAAACTTATACTAAATTCCATTATGAAGTTGATTCAAGATAAATTAATTCAATTAAATATAACTAAATAATATTTTTATTTATTAAAACTATATTAAAAAAACTAATACTTTTAAACTTCTTAATTTATTGAGAAAATGTCATTTTTATAAAAAACTGTATTTTTCACTATTTACTAAAAAATAGATATTTAAAAAAAATCCCAACATTTCACTCAAAGTAAATTTTTATATACTGAATTAAAAAATGAACATAATTTTTTAAAATATATTTTCTAAATTTTACAAAAAATAATTATAATTTTTTTTCATGAAAACAAATAAAAACTATTTCTGGAGAAAACAGATTTTTAAAGAATAAAATTGCTTTAGTAAAAAATTGATTGATTATTTACTAAAATGTATATATAATTTATATTAATTAGTACATTCATATATATATATATATATAATAAATTATTTTATACTATTAATACCTACCCATTTAACTACTAGGTTATAATATTTTTATATATCACGTGTCTTTTAAGCTCTGTGTGTGTCAAATATGCAATCAAACATAGCTTTATTTTATAAAATATTGGGTTGTTACATCCTATTCCATCCCATAATAAATTAAATCATCAAAATTTTAACATTATCTTGGTAATAAAATGTGAGACATTTTAAAAAATATATATATTTTTGGAAACCCACATCATAAAAAGGGTTAATAAAACATCCTCTTGATTGGAGAGAAAATGATGTATGAAGGTCATCTAGAATAACATATGCTATGTTTAGAAATAGGATAACGTAATAGGGAAGTGACTATTTGGACAAGGATGAAAATAAAAATTCCAAAATAATGATATGGAGTGACAATGATCATTGATCACAAGAAAGTTAACGATCAAGTGAAAATTAACAACCACAAAACTATAAACCAAAGAGGTGTGAAAAGGGTCATTGATATCATAATAATTGATGCCAGTAACATAATTTTTTTGAAGATAATTTTCCAAGAGTTTAGGAATTTATTTTTAATTTATAATAATTTAATAAAGATATATAATTACTATATTAGTATAATTTCATCCTTTTTTCAATTCCCACCACAATCTCATATTTTCTATAAATGATGAGTATTTAAGATGAATTATTCATGTCTGAAGCACTAAAATAAACATTTAAATATCACATAACTATAAAAGTGATTAAAATATATTCCTCCTATATTTATACATTAACCAATACCAAAATTATTATCACATGGTAAGATAATTCCCAAAATGAATAAACCTTCATATGATTCATTAATCTTCAAAATCCAACAGTAATACCCAATGATCAAACTAAATCATTCCTAAATAAACACAAAATTAAGGTGTGTTTTAATTTCAAATTTTATCTCATACCTTTCATCTTACAAGAACAAAACTATGACTATCTCCTTTTGAAATAACATTAATCACTTAGATACCAAATCACCTTTCAATCCCATGGTTAACTATACGATAAAACTTGTATTCCCATAATTACCTCAATGACCAAGATCATATAAACCTTAATGTTTATCAATACCTTAAAACATATGTTCAAAAAGTTAAATGAAAAATTAACATTAAACCAATTTTTTAGATATACCTCAAGCTAATGAAACATCTCTTAATGTTTCATTAGTATCTTTATGATCTCATCACATAAAACATCAAAAGGGGTGTCTAAGAATTTGAACTTATGATCAAACTTAAACTTATATAACTATTATGGTATCCATAACTTATAAAATAAACTCACATGAAAATATCATAATATCCAATGTTATCTAAACCATTCCCCTAATACCAACTATAATATCCACACAACAACACTCCCAAATCCGCTGCTGAAATCATAAACATTACATTTCTAGTTTTGATACCATTGAAGGAGAATCAAATTTTGTCATCCAAAACATAAAATTTAAAAAAGAAAAATTGGATTATTTACATTCTCTAGGGGAATTTAGGTTTAGATTTTTAAATAATTTGGAAAAAAATCTTTCATAAAAAATAGTCTATCCATATTTTTTTTCTAATGAAACTTTTAACGGGAAAGTGTGAAACCTCACAAAATCCCACCATATTCAACCCATCAAGAAAGTAAAACTATCCTTCCCACATCATGATTCAAAAAATGTGACTAGAATATTTTCAAAATTCAAATCCAAAAATTTTTTCAAATAGATTATGGACCACGTGCCACTGCGCCACCTGAGAGACTAACCCTCGATCTCCCTGCCGCCATCATCACATCTCCGGTGTCAGTCATCATCACCAGCCACTACCATCATCTCGCCGGAGCTAAACAAAACCACACCATCAATGGTCGAATTGTCTTCATCGTACGCCTCCCTATGCCACCCGTCTAGACTCACATTCCAAAGACCCTTATAGACCACCATGTAACTCCAAATCAAAGAGAATGGTGGAATCTGGATCCAGAGTAGAGAGAAGAGAGAGCTTTTACAGGAAACAATGAAATGAACCTTGTAACCATCAATGCCGAGGAAACCCAACACTAATGATTCTATCAAAAGAAATATCAAAATAACAACAGCACACCATGTATTCATACGCAACATCTACACCATTTTATCTTTACCTTCGACATCACTATCTATGCCGAAAAATAACACCTCATTAGAAAAGAAAATCACTGAAACTAGAAACCAAACTAGATACCAAATAAACTTAACCGCCAATATAACAGTAAATTTAATTAGAACTCGAAGAAAAAACACTAAAAACCTTCACTGATAACATTGAGGTAGAATCACCAAGTAGATCTGAATAACCAGAAACCATTTTCATCATAAAAAATAGACTCGTCCTACACATGGAGAACCAAAGGATGCTGATCCATATATCCCCAAAAATCAAAGTTACCCCCACACCTGATACAATTGGGTGAGTCACAGAGGAACCCAAGGTCATAGCAAGGATATTATCCCTAGAGGAATCTGAATTCTAGCAATGTAGAAGTGGAAAAAACCCAAAAGATGTCCAATAAAGAGGAAACTGAATCCAGAAGTTCCTGAAAATCCATCATCCACCAAACCATAGAACCCAAATCCATTTTGAAACCTCCACACTAGCTCCGGCTTGGAGAGGCACATAGAATCATGAGTCCAGAGTAGGGTAGGGAAGCCAAGGTCTTCCAGATCACACCAAAGAATGACATGGAAGAAGAAAAATAGGAGGAGGAAGGCCAAAGAAGGAGGAGAGGGGAAAATCCATCACTACCGAGAGGGGCTCAAAAAAACAAGGGGAGGAGACAATAAGAGAGATAGAGGCTAGGAGAATACCTAGCTTTCCATATTCCACAATAGTCATCATAATTATACATATAAAACCCTTATAGTCATAATCCATTAAACATCATACTTGATAACTAGGGGAAAATGAAACATAAGGACGGTGATCTCAAATGCTCAGTAAGGTTAAACATAATCATTAACAACTGAATCTCATGATATAGTATAATAAATGAATAAGGGTACGGTGACCTAAACAAAGTGCACGAGTACAACATAAGTATATTAATTCCCATCAATATTGAAATCCTCAATCACGAATACATGGAATAAGGCCTTAAATAAGTAAGAGTCACCAGAATCAATAATAATAAGCCTTAAGATATCAAAATCTATCATAAGAAACATTATAAACCCATATAAATAATAAATAAAATATAGTGGTATCTTGGAAAATTTATCTTCATATCACTCTTACAAATGGAATATATAGTGTGGATTAATTCCATATATAGATTTCTCAATGCATTGGAGGGATATAACAGACCCACCCTGTAACATCCCCAAATGATAAAGGGTTAAATGACTAAATGATATGACTCATGTCAACAAGGTGCATCTTCCTTTTCGGGAGCCTATCTGATTAGAACTCCACAGTTAAGCGTGCTTGGCCTGGAGTAGTGATCAGGATGGGTGACCTTCTGGGAAGTTTCCCAGGATGTGTGTGAGTGAGGACAAAGCACACTGGAAAGGACATGTGTTGGCCTGTGGGGACTATCATTAGTCAGATGACCCGTTCAGGCACGTGGGTGGATCCTGGGGTGGGCCCCACGTGTCTGCGGGGGCAACTGGTGGTACCTAGTGGGCCAGGACCCGACGGCCATGTTAAGGCGGGGTGGCTGTGCTGTCACCGGGGCCCGGTTGTCACATTTGGTATCAGAGGAGGAACCCAACCTTAAGTGCGGTGCACTGCCTGGGTTAAGATGTACGGCCCACAACGAGGGCGTTGTGCTCTAAAGAGGGGGTGATTGTAACATCCCCAAATGATAAAGGGTTAAATGACTAAATGATATGACTCATGTCAACAAGGTGCATCTTCCTTTTCGGGAGCCTATCTGATTAGAACTCCACAGTTAAGCGTGCTTGGCCTGGAGTAGTGATCAGGATGGGTGACCTTCTGGGAAGTTTCCCAGGATGTGTGTGAGTGAGGACAAAGCACACTGGAAAGGACATGTGTTGGCCTGTGGGGACTATCATTAGTCAGATGACCCGTTCAGGCACGTGGGTGGATCCTGGGGTGGGCCCCACGTGTCTGCGGGGGCAACTGGTGGTACCTAGTGGGCCAGGACCCGACGGCCATGTTAAGGCGGGGTGGCTGTGCTGTCACCGGGGCCCGGTTGTCACACACCCATCCTTGGTTAATAATGTTACCACCCATCCAAGGTTTATAATGGAATAACTCACTCTTAAAAAAACCTCCCATCCATGATTTATAATGGAGCCACCCATTATTATAATCAATTTTCATGAAATATATCATAAATAAAGTATATAGAGAATTAATTTCATCATAAACTCATATACATTCATAACATGATTAAACCATGCAAAATAAATGGCTTCCATGGAAATTTCTTTGAAATGTTATTAACTAGTGGAAAATAAATGGGTCCCATAATAATATCATTGAAACGGGATTAAACCTTGGAAAAAAATGAGTTCCATAATAATATCTTTGAAACATTATTAGACCATTGAAAAGAAATCAGTTCCATAAAAATCTCTTTCAAATAATCATAATTCAACCAGAAAAACATAGGGTGGTGTCATTAAGAAATATCCCCATTAAGGAATAAGTAAAAATAATGTTCTTTGATGTTGATTAATACCATTAAATGATCATTAAAAAAATTTGTTGTAGAATTGTATTTTAATTTATAAATTCACATTAAATAATAAAAAATCGAAACATTATTTCAAAAAACGTTTCTTTGAAAAAAAATATTGGTGACATATAAAGTAAGGTTATGTTGATATGTTAAAAATAGAAATTATTTACAAAACATTTTATAAAAGGGATCCAAAAGTGAATCATTTAGATAAAGCATAGATATTTATTTTAAAAACATTTCAAAATAAGGGCAAAATAACATGAAATTTATATTTAGAAAATAATTTATTTTTATAAATAAAATTCTGAAAAGATTTTAGAAATCATGGAAATAGAATAAAAATATATCCGATCTAAAATAAAATATAGGATCAGTATCACTTATAAATGAATTTCTTGATAATTATTAATAAGTATGGAAGGAAAAAAAAGAAATTTAAAATTTGAACCACCTTAATAAATATAGGATAGTTAAATGGATATGTTTTAATAAAAAAGTATCACATTATTTCCTCTAAAATAATCTTGAACACCAAAAATCTCTAAAGAAAGTATATTACAACATAACGACTTTTGAACATTGGTAACTCTTGAATCATAATCATAATGAAATAATAACATTATATGAAACATTAAATATAATTAAAAAAAGTTGATACGTGATATAAAATTAATAATTTTCTGTATGTTCTTTATAAATAATATAGGTTTATATTATAAACATATGTACCATAGAAAGTAATTTTAGGATGATTAACCCTTTAAAAGTTCATATCACTAAATTAAACGTCAATAAATAGATATAATATGTGTAAAAAATTTAAATAAACATAAAATAAGTAAAAACACATAATAAAAAAATTTATAGATCAATTCACATATAAGAATATCATAACTATGTCGATGAATATGTTTTACTACCCAGCAAAAAAATTAGGTAAAAACTTTTTACAGCTTGGTAACTTTCAAGTTAATAACCTTGGATAAATTAATTCAAATTTAATCTTAAAAACATTATCTATTAATTATTCATGGTATTTCATGTAAAATTTACATTATATACACCACCCAATAAAACAATTGGTGAATTTTCCATATATCTCATAGAAGTAAAAGTCAGATGAGAAAAACCCTTTCACTGAGTCCATAATTTCGTTGTATGTAACTTATTTATAATAATATTACATAAATTATTTTATTTATTAAAAAATTTCTAGTTTTAACACATTATACACAAATCATTTATTTTATTTCAATATAAATACACATTTTAATACTTATTCAGTTAAATCCACATCGGGTGTTTTGAGAATGTTCTATTCAATATTTCAAAGTAGATTTTGTGTGTTGATAGTGGTCAAAGAGGTTATTATTTCAAAATATACAGAAAAATAATCATGAAATAATTATAATATATAATCATTAATTATGATTTTAAAATAAATTATAAAAATGATTATGAAAAATGAACTACATTATGATCATGGAGATAGTAGGTCGTACGTATGCATGAGTAACGTTTCCATTATTTAATGATCATTAAGAAAAGAAGATATGTATTATTTTATCTTCCTAAAATGAAAATAATATCATAAATAACATATTATTTCCTTAATAATTACTTCTATATTTCATTCTTGTTATTTGGTAGTGAAAGAAGAATAACATCTCTTCATGGAGGTGGAAGTCTACATGTACACAAATGATGTTATCATTTTTCATCGTAAGAAATAAAATGAAATTATATCTTTAAATAATGATAAATAGGTATTTAATATCATTATTATATCATTTATATAAAATATAATCATTAAAATAATCCTTGTTACCTTTAATTTAAAGTGTTGATTAAAAAGGAATCACATCGCTTCGCAAGGCTATAATCTGCGTAAACACAGACGATGTTATCATATCCCACACAGAATAGAAATTAAAAAGGTATATGTGATATCCAAACTAAATCATTATAAATATTTTATAAATATCATATATTAACTTCAAATACATTATTAAATTAAGACTAAAAAATGAATGAAATCGGTTCACAAGACGGTAGTTTTCCGTACATACGAATGATGATTTTGTATCCACTTTGATGGAAGATGAGATGGATTCATGTTATTTAATTAATATAATAAAATATAAGTATATATGATATAATAGTTCTATAATATGATAATATATGAGTAAAATTTTGAGGTGTAAGAATAAAAAAAATCGCATAGTTTAGAATTTTACCTCTTCTAAGACCACCTATTTAAGATTACAGATAAAGTAATACTAGAATGTATTTATGAACAAAACAAGGATTATAGGATAAGGTTATGAAATTTGGGAAGTTATTTGTTTAGGTATTTTCCTAACCAAAATGTTCTGAATATTTTAGGAAGAGAGTAGAGTGGGTTTAATTTATAAGTGAGGTGAGTAATACAAATTTAATTTCTGAAATTAAAAAGGTGTACCAACATTTTTTACATGTCAAAAGGATTAAAATAGAGTATTCAAGAATATTAGATATGATAATGTATAAATATTTACATAAAATAGTTTTTATATAATTTTTTGGGTCATTTTTACTTATATAATTTTAGTTAAACACTAGGTAAACCCATTTTCACCTTAACCATGGTAATTTATTTTTACTTTTTTCACTATTCATTATGGTAAAAAATTAAGTTTAATTTATTATATAATATAAAATATGTAAATTCAAAAATTTTAATCCATTTTACCAAAATAAATTCTGATAAATTAATAAATTAAATTTAAAATTAAACTTGATAAAGTGATGTATAAACAGGTTTTCAAAAGTGTATTTTTCAAGGAAAAGATGATTTTATATTAACTCTAATAATTATTATATTATAAATTACAATTAAAATTTACTGATTTATAATCCATAAATTTCATTTAAAATATTACTAATTATTTATTATCATAATTAATTAAAATGGATTAAAATTATGCATTTCGAAACAATTTGTTTTTGAAAAATCACGTTTTTAGACCCAAAAAACAAAATTAAAATAAAATCTAAATATGAAGTTGATTCAAAAGAAATTAAATTTATTTTGTACAAATAAATTTTAATTTTATTAATTTAAATCACATTTTAAACATAATTTTACTGTTAAATTTCTTAATTTATTGAAAAAATACATTTTTATAAAAAAAACTGATTTCCACTGTTCACTAAAACATCAATATTTTCAAAAAAAACCATAAAAATCACCCAAAGTAAATTTATATATGTAAATTTAAAAAATTAGGTTCATTTTATTAAATATATTTTCTAGAATATCCAAAATTTAATTATAATATATTTTCCTTAAAATCAATAAAAATCATTTTTGAAGAAAACATATTTTTAAAGAATAAACTTATGTTACTAAACAATTGATTGATTATTTAATAAAATTTTTTCAATTATGTATATTAATTCAGATATATATAAATATCTTTAATTACATAGTACTATTCATATCCACTAATGTAAAAACTATCTTATTAATGTTATATATGTCGTGGGTCATTTAATCTCAGTGTTGCGTGTCGAATATGATATTGAAAATAATTTTATTTTCTAAAATATTGATATGTTACAAATTACAAATGATTGTGTGAAATTCAATAATAAATTTCACAATTTCTACATACTATCAAATTTTATCCACCAACCCCATTATTGTTATACACCAATAAATAATCTTGGTCATTTTCCATATGAGGAATAGATTTTATAGGGCCATATCCCCCAATAATAGCAAGGTAGTTCAAGTAAATACTTACTACCAATGAATTATTATCCAAAGGGGATAAGGATATATCTATTATATAAGTTTATAAATATTCTATCACTAACATTGAGGATTCACCTATCATTACCAAATTTGGCTTCCCTTATACAATATTTATGAGAAATGGCACAACTCTTTATTCTTATTAGTTCAAAAGATTGTATCAGTAATATGGAATTCAGTAAAACCACTCATCCCAATATCATTAAGGAATAAATAGAAAGATTAAGGATTTTAATAAGACTCTTTGTAATGTACTCCATAAGATAGTTAATAAAGGAAATTATTCCAAGGCTGAAAATTTACAAAATGATTTTTGGGATATCCACGATGTAACCTATAATATAATGAAAATGACCTCATATTCACTTTTCTATGTGGGGGAGGTGGTCCTACCCATTGAGGCTCATATAAATTAACTTCAAGTTTCCACATAAAACAAGCTATCAAAATATTAACATTCTTTAATGAGACTATATGATCTGGAAGAAAATAATGAGAATAGTTTTTTTCACTCTGCACAACTTAGATATCCATCAAAACCAAGTTTACAGAGCTTTCAAAAAGAAATTTCACCTCATTTATTTACTATAGAGAGAGTTAGTATTAGTTTTAAGGAATCCAATGATACTATGGATTAAACCACCAATGATTGATCCAATTTTGAAGGTACTATATTCCATATGCAAGTTTTAACCCAAAGGTTCTCACTCCTTGGTCATGATGGATAGGGATCACATCACACTAGCCACCAATTTAGGAATTCTCAAAATTTTATTTGAATAAATTTCACATAAATTCATTCACATCCTAACCATGTTATGATAAAATACATGGAACAATTCCAAGAATTATGATATTAAAAAATATAGTATAATTTCCTCACCATATGATGTTAAACTACCTGGTCAACATCCCCATATTATAACATTAAACTTCATAGACAACATTCTAGTCCCATGATGTAAAATTACGCAAAAATTCTCTAATCACATAACATTAAACTACATGGTCATTATTAATACTGAAAAACTATAGTGACCCAAGATAAAGACAATATAATTATGGCATCAGAATGAACAATAGAAAACATTACATAGTCAACTTATCCATGGTCAATTTTAACCATAAACAACATTTGTGATCATAGTTAACTATAAATATGCATAATATATTTGATCATAGCTGACAAAAAATACACTCACACATAAAATTTAGGAGAATATATAATCTCAAATACACCCACACATAGTCATTATGAGTATAGAAAAACGTAAATATACTCGTACATTATATTTGTGAGAAAAGATAATCTAAAATACACTCATGCACAATCTTTGTGAACATAACGAATCAAAAATACAATTACACACAATATTATTATCTCATGAGTTAAAAATCAAAAACCATGGTATTAGTGGGTGATATAAGACCCCAAACTTTATAATAATTATCATATATACATATGTGTTATATTATAACATAAAAACATTCATAATTTAATAGTTAATTAATTCATCCCTAGAAAAAGAGATTAGATTCTTGAAAAGTATTCCAAGAAAATTTCCTAATCAATCCAGAGAAATAAGTTTAATGGTGGATTACATATATCTCAAATGTCTCACAGGAATCATTAATGTTGTCAATATAAATGAAAAATTACACTTTAGTATCATTCAATAAATCACATTAAAAATGAGACAAAATAACCCTTTTTGAAAGTCTTAGAAACACCTTATAAATATTTAATTTAAAGTTATATACTTTTAGCTTAAAAAAGGTTTAAAAACTACCCTTTTAAAACCATGTAGGGTTTTCTGAAAAAAAAAATTATAAAGACAATTGCTTTAAAAATATTCATAGAAATTACAAAAATTCTTTTGGTAAAAACACATGCATTTAATGTCCCTTTTAAAATCAAGAAATCATTTTAAAATAATGATATTATTTTTGTAAAATATAAGAATTTAACATTTTTTGAAAATAATTAATCATTAAAATACTTTTTAAATATATTTTAAAACATGGAAATGATTATATGTAAATAAAAGTGATCACATGGTGAGATAAACTATAAATTTATTTTAGAAATATTTTTTACTATACTCATAAAATATAAATTTATGGGTCAAATTCAAAATTCATTTTCAAAAATATGATGTGAAAACTATTGATATAATTTAATTTTAAAAAGTACCTTCAATAATGTATCCTTGGAAAATATATAAATTTTATTAGAAGAAATTTTTATGGGATGATAAAATAATTATCACTGAAGGAAATCCATTTTATTATATTAAAATACCATTATTGAAACCTCACATCATAAAAAAGATATTAGAAAATCAATTTTAAAATAAGATAAGGGAAATATGAAGTTTTAATGAGATAACACATAATTAGGTTCCCAATTATAAAGGATAGGATTGGAATAGAGGGAAAATATAAACATGGAGTAGAAACCATCGTTAGATCATATGATAATTATACTTAACACTAATATAATTCTTGAGTAGAAAAATATTCAAGATTTAATATTTGAATGTAAAATTCATTTTCCTTTTGGGATAAAAAAATTTAATATGAAATAAAATAATTGTGAGGATAAAACCAAGAATAAGATTAAGAAGGTCAACATGAATCATTAAAACTCTAGAAAATGGCGTTTGAGTTAACAAAAAGATTTACAATAATAAAATCACTTGAATTAGATGCCCTTTGAAAAATAACTTCATATGGATTTATAAATCCAAATGATTTAATGTAAAGAATGATATAAAAAATATTAAGGAAATAATTACATCAAAAAAAGAACAAGTGTTTATTAGAAATCATATCTTAATGAATCAAAATTGAGATGTAGGAACCCTTACCCCCGATCCTAATTCATTATGTGCATGTGCCTATAATAGTGGAGAGTTAAAACATTATCATGAGATTATTCTTTGAAATAAAGGTATTAGGGTATCTTATAGATATTGCGGGATTATTAAAACACAAGAGACTTATTTTAGAGTTGAATTGGGTAAATATTCAATAAAATTTCTGTGGGTAAGTGTATCATTGAAGGTGTAGAAGCAATCTCCTCTTATAAGTATATTGAAATGGAATTTTGGTAAATACACATTAAATTTCAATGAAACAATGAAACTATTCAAGGATAAATGGATCCAAAATTGGTCCATAATTAATTGGATTAGGGTATGGGTTGAAATAATCTCCACCGTGCATTTTAACTCATGATTTAAACATGTTTTTTTGTCTTTTACCATTTGATTTATACACATACCATTTGTTTACCAAGGTAACTAGTTTTTAAATAAAAAAATTCTATTTTAATATAATATAATACCAATTGAAAAAATGGTGATGAACCTAAATATATCTCTTATTTAATCCAATTCAATATCTAAATATGAGGAAATTAACTTCTCAATTAAAACATTTAATTTATAATATATTATCTTAATAGAAAAATTAAGTTATAACCATTAAGTGTTCTTAAGGATATATAATATTAATTTCCCATTAAATTAGTGATAATAAAATTTTATATATGTGTAAAAATCATATAAGATTCATAATATAAAAATGGTAAAGTTAATTTTTTATATAAAAATCACACAACATTTATAAAACTGTTCTTTGAAAATAACCCTTTCCCCATTATCAAGGTCATTAAATTTGATTTTACTATTCATAATTTTATTCTGAAAAATTAAATTCAACTTATTTGTTGATATGAAAATTTTGATCTAAAATATAAAATCATTTTTATTATATTTAATTTCTACAAGTGATGAAAAATAATGTTTTGATAAAATCAAATAAAAAATTTTTTAGAGAAAAATATTAGTTAAGCTTCTAAAATGATAAATATGGGTAATATAAATGGAACATAGTGATTTTAAATGATTTATTTGTATTTATAAATATATTTTATTTATACAAAAAAAATTCAAAAAAATTAAGTTATAATTTTATTATGATAATGTCATAAAAGTGATGGTTTTAGAAATATCAGTATTCGTTCAATATTCACCTTAAAAATTAATTATTTCAGAAAATTTCCAAACATTAATATTAGGATAATTTTGATATATTGATTTAAAAAATTAATTTCATTTTATCATATCAAAATAAAAAATTTATATATTTATATTTTAAATGAAACAAAATATATAAATAAAAACTTTGTTTGTTTATAAATTTTATTTTAAATAAATAAGTGTTATTAATCCTATTTTTTATAAATTTATAATTGATTAAAATAATTTTTTAGTAGAGGTTTTCTATTATTAAATAATTTCGTAATAATACTCAAATAATATGTGGTTGATCATTTTAGTTCGATTTTATGTGCGAAAAAAGTCATTGAACACATAATATTTATTTAAAGGGAAGATATATAGTAAAATATTGGGGTGTTATAAAGATGTTAAACTATATAGTAAATGTTCTAGTTTCATGATGTTAAACTGTAAGAAAACATTCACATCAAAAATTCAAAATCTCTTGGTATGTATTGAAAATTCATCTATCATGTGATCTAGTGTGGTATGGGCAATCATTAAATTTCCAAATATTTATCATATTAAGGAAAACTCATTTAAGATGTATATTTTTTGGTTGATTAATCCATTTTGAATAAATAAGAGAACTATAATTAAAACAATGAAAAATTATATCTATCCTAAATGATCCTAAACTATTTATAGTGGTATATTCAACGGACTAGTTCCCCAGGATAATATAAAAATATATGTATGATCCCTTGGTGCATAATCAGTTTGTGCCTGAAGAAATAAATGCTTGACTTCCTTACACATAATCTTGATCTATGTGGGGAATTTCTCTCTGAGTACTAATTATCTCTTGATTCATATTTATTTAGGATATTTACTAATGCTCGGTTCTTTTATCATTGTCCCAAAAAAAATATAAAATAATACCCCACTCTATTTTCAATATCTCAATCTATTCTGGGGTTCTCTTTCCACACCTCATAGATTCATTGGTCAATGCTATAATAGTTTACCCTAGTTCCACTATTCAATAGACCTATGTAAATAAATTCACCTTTCATTTCATAAGACATCAATATATGTATCAATAATACTATTTAATAACTATGTATGTCTTGAATCCATCACTCAAAAGATATATATTACTTCCAAGATATACAATCCTATGCAATTCCATGAATTCCATTAAAAATACCTTCTTTGGCCTTAATGTTTCAGCCTTTTCGATAATATTTTTTTCTAGATGGTACTTTACTAAGATGGGGTTT
The DNA here is from genome assembly GCA_963277665.1 of Viscum album. NCBI lineage: Eukaryota > Viridiplantae > Streptophyta > Magnoliopsida > Santalales > Viscaceae > Viscum > Viscum album. The sequence continues at coordinate 81,897 of CAUJRU010001266.1, read as the reverse complement.
AATATTCATTCCCTACACATGAGTATGATCTACATAGAAGATTACTTACATTAATATTTCAGGGATTGATAAAATTATTCATCCATTTTATAATCTAGATTTATATAGATACCTACCTAATGTGGACTTATATTTGAAATCTATTACTGAATATACACCCTCTTATATGCATGATATATATCTGTATAAGATAATTTTTCAGGGAGTTCATCATCTGTGAACCAATTATATAAATTATTTCCCCTTACATTATCATGATCTATGAAGGGAACACAATATAAGAACAATGTGTGCCTTGATTCATGGTCCATCAAGAACCTTTGTGAAGCTTGGATCATATATCCAAGGCCCAATCACAAATTTCACTAACCAAGATACCCTTTTACCCTATGTATGAGTCATATAAATGTAGGATCTTCTAGTGAGGATTAGTTTTTGAATATACACTAAGAAATAAAATAAGAAAAAATATCATCATCCTAATGTTAGAGTAATCTTTATATTTAACCATATTAGTTCCTTCCCAGTGACCTCTTTATCTAGTATATTTTAATAATTACATGTGTATTAACTTCGATATTCAAAACATATATAGTGGCACCTGAATTTTCTATTCTAGGACCAATAGTAAATCCCAATCAAAGCCTCACTTTATCCTAATGTTTGGAACCATCTTATTATATTGAGTTTCTATTCACTAGTTCATTAATGATATGGAACCATATCTTTTTGTGAATGAACCATACCTTTAATGTGACCTCATAGAGAGGTCCTCATCATATGAATATAAATTTCATGGAATGTGGGTCTTTATCACATGATATTAAAATACACAATATATGGCCAACTCTACACAACCATAAACAAATCAGTGCGGACTCCAACCCATGGAATAGTTTCCCCACATGAGAGATCGATTTGTAAGGCTACCCAATATATCGTTATTTTACAAAATAACATCAGGATAGAATTATAATTTCTCAATATTATATCCTAATTCATAGATATTTTCTTAAAACATAAGAACTACATATTTATTGATTCATACTACCTCAGGATATGTAGTAACATATAAATCACATGTTTGGGACCCAACCAAGGGTCATCAAATATCTATATTTCATTAAATTAAATTTTAATATCCTATTAATAGTAAGATAAAATCCTAAACGTGTTCATAAACCCTTTATAAACATAATTTTTCATAAATTTTACTTCTCACATCATGTGTCTCAGGTCTCTATAAACCCTTATTGGATATCAGTAATAAGTGAATTTGAATCTAAAGGAAACTTATACTTGACTATGCATAAATTAACCAAATAAGGATATATATATATTCCACTGATATAAGCTATAAACCAGAGGCATCTGCATCCTAAGGGAATATCCTATATTTTGTGTATACCTCTATAACTTCCCAATGTAACTCGACATTCTAATGTAGTCCATGGTAATCCCTGGTGTACTTTTTCTATTCCACTACTCCTGAACCAAGAACCTTAAGTGATGATTTAAAACTTCTCCAACCCTCTATTCGAAAGGTTTCAAGAAATTATTATCCTTTGATCAAAATTTTGGTTGTCACACTCAAACTCCACATGATTATATTTCAGGAACATAAACTATGTTCAACTTCTCTAAGAAAATAAATAGTGGAATTAGACTCACCATTTACATCGAGTATTTAATTGATATTTTCAAAAATATTGTATCACCTTTGGGTCAAAATGTAAGATCATAAACTCAAATCCTTTGCGTCAAAGCTATATGACCTTAAACTCAACACTTGTTGGTCCAAACTGTAGGATCTTAGAATCTTGATCCCATTGGTCCGAAATACAAGACCCTAAACTATAGGTTAAGAAGAAAAATTATAAGGATTATATTCATAAAGGATATCCTAGCTAGAATTTACGTCCTTTCTCCCTAATCCTCCCACTTTGAAGGATTAAGTGAAAATTAGAGGGAAAATGGAAAAGGCACAAATCGTGTAGGGACAACCATATAGAACTCAAAAATTTATTATTGTGTTCACTAGACCCACTAGTTAATGAAAAGGTAAGAGTGGTGAAATACCAATACCCTCCACCCAGATTAAAAATTCCATACATTGTGGAATAATATTTAGGGTACTAGAACCCATCTTGAATATTCCTTTCAACAATAAATATACTTCATTTTGATATTTTTTTAATCCTTAAAAATCCTATTGGATATCGGTACGTAGTATACAAGACTCCAAATGAGAATTATTCTTGAATATAAATTTTTTACCCTAGGATGGATCTTTGTATACTCCCCCTAATATGTCCTATGAACCTAAGGAATCATTGTATTTAAGGGGGATATCCTCTAATCTTCATATGCCCATAAATCATTGTAGTGGAATCCATCATTTGACGATGGTCAGCCATCATGCCTAACATATGTGTCTCATCCCTTCATCTTTTATTCAAATTTAATGAGTTATGATTTACAAAAACTATAATCCAACTATTCTAGAGGATTAACTACCCTTTATGTTTTACAATTTATCATCATGTACACCTTCAGATAAAATATTCAATATATTACCCTCAAAAAATTCATTGTTCATTATGACATGAATATAAACTATATGAAACAATGTTCTTAGATTCATGATTATAAATTGAATACCTCATTTTTCTAGGATAGACGATGAAAACACTTAACCTCTATCTATTTAGAAAGGGGGAATCCATTTTTATCACCTTCTAAATCAATAATAACTAGATCATATATACATATCGAACTCACAAAATCAATCTCTATAACACTCTTAGAGAGTTCAATCCCACCACCTTTGATGGATATAGTCTCTTTTATTAGGTTGATTAGGATCACCAACAGTGATGTTTATTGTGATGGTCACTTTGATTAGGTAGATCAGGTTATACTTATTCATGAGATTTCCTATACTAGAAACACTGGGCATTTCAAATTAACTTTTGTTTGATCTCACCCATATTAATATTTTGAGAACCCTAGAATACTTGTTTAAAGATATTAGACCTAAATCAACATAGAATCATTGTACACTCACTAATACTTTAAAATATTTTCACATATCTGGTTCAAATTTAGTTAACCATAAACATCAACTACATTGGTCAAATTTTCATAACTTAAAACTTCATAAGGAAAGATACATAGAACTCTCCGTTCTAAAAACCAACTAAATAGAAACCTAGGTAAAAGTCATGTCTCCTCTCATTGGATATTTTCCTCATGTGATTGAGGAAAAATTAAGGAGTCTAAGTTAAAAATATCTAAAACATGTTAGGTTAAAAACCTATAAATTGAGGCCAAAGAAAAATATGTGGTCCTGGCCACTAAAGCTTACCACATATGAGGATTAGGAAAGAGTTAGGGTAAGAATTCAAAAGGAATAAAACTTATGGGTTCCAATCTTTAGCATTAGTTTAAGTCAAGTTATGATCTCTAGACCCCTTATTCTAGAAAAAAATTTGGATGTACATCTTTGTCTTAATCATTCACATATTAGTCTAATGAATCTATATTAAATTCATGAAGTTATCATATCAGGGTGCTCAAAACCTCCTGAAAATTAAACTTCTAATTCTAAATTTCCCCTTTGTGATCCTTATCACATTGAGTTTTCTCATTCCATATCCAAATGGACCAAATATATTATTATAGTGATGGAATCTATGCCTATAACCATATACAAGCTATACCCAAGAATAAAACATTTATATTAATGGAAAAAATATGATGTTATGGCGATGTTATCTATGTCTATACTCTTCCATGATCCATGACTAGGAAGAAATCATTCATCCAAAAGGATGAACTCTAGTGTTACAAGGATGGTATCTATGCTTATAACATTCCAATTTTTCATGACTATGAGAATATAATTCATCCAAATGGACAAAATAAATATTTATAGTGATGGTATTTATTCCTATACCAATCCATAAGCCAATCCTAGGAGGATACCATTCAAAATTAACTTTTCAAGATCCAAATTTGACTTTTTTCTATTAAAAATTCAATTTCACATGGTTTCTAGTTATTTTGATTCTTCCTTTTAGAGTTTCAAGGGTTATTATGAAATGTTAATAAAAATAAACAATACTATAATAAATTTAAAAAATAATTATGGTAAAAAAAATTCATTCAAAAAACAATAAAAGGAGGATTATCTGTAAGTTATAGTCTCTCATTATAATAGTGGAACTAAATAAAATGTTAACAAAATATGTCTAAATTTGACATATTTATTTCTAGGACACATCCACACTATATTGAATCCTTGAAGGATTCATGGTTTCAGCCTCTTTAGAAAGGAAAATATTTTCTTCCATGATAGTAAAAAAATTTATCCCTTGGGTGTGAACTTTTTCAATCCATTTATGGAGATTCAAAAATATCTCCTCATAAACATCTAGCACTTGTGGAATATGGATCACCCAGATGGATTCTTAATCAATTTGATGTTGATGTTATGCATCCTATTTGAAATTATTATATTTCACATAAGACAATGTTGCATAGAGGTTAAAGTATTGTGTTGAAAGTCATCCCCTAATAAGAAGTAATTGGGATGTCTTATCTTACTCTCATCATTGAATGATATCCATAACAGTGTAATAGATATCACATTAATCAAATGTAGTATATCTTGTCATTTTAAACATGTTGAGAAGACTATGGATTTATGATGAAAATTATTCAAGGGGATTCATTGATTTTAACCTCAATATGTCACAATAGAGCACAGCACATGTGCCATAGAAAGTACTCTCTGAGACTCAAGGTATAATTTAGATCCAATAAGAGGAGGGAAAATGTATCTAGGGACTATCTCACTTAGTTAGGACTTAGGACCTACACTTCCTTACAAAACTATTCTTGTGTAAAGACCCATGTTTTTTCGGACAACAGTTTGGAGCAGAAATTTGAAATTTTTCTCTCAGATGCTTGTAAGGGGAAGAATGGACTTTTCCGTTGGAATATGATCTCAGATATTTTTTTATACACTTTTGGTCTTTTAATAGGTTGTTTACCCTGGTATGGGAGTTTTTTGTAAATCCAAAATGTCTTAATTTTGTTAGAATATTTAATATTTAATATTTAATTAATTAAATGTAAAATTGTTCATGTAGATTAGTTTGGTGATAAATTTTTAACAGAGCTTATTATTGAGATTTCATATCCTCCATTGAGTCTGGAATGTGTATTTTTTTCTTAGGTGAGGCATAAATGTGGGTCAGGCGCCAGGGTCATCCCATGCCCCTTTTCTTCTTTTTATTTTTATTTTTCTTTTATTTTTATTTTTATTTTTATTTTCTTCTTTCTTCCTTATACTTATCACACACACCCCTCTGAGGGATCATACTCCATATGACAGAGAGAGGATAGGGTTATAAATAAAGGGAGGTAGAGATGAAGAGATTTAGGATTCATCGTGGATCCTTTGACACATCGAATCTACATGCGATAGTTGTAGATCGTGGAAACGAGCCAAGCTTTGGTGGTTTCTACAAAAAGCTATGACCATTTATGTTTTTATTTTAAATACCCATTATATTCATTTTTTTCTAAATCTAAGTCCTTATTATTATTTTATGTGGCCCCTAGGGTCATGATCTATTGGTTTGGGGGTTTAAATGGGGTTTTTGTGTGATTCAGTGGGTTTTCTGTTCGGAAAAAACGTGATAACATGGTGTGTGGTTCAAGGGAACATGTCATGTGTTCTTCCTATTTGGGGAAGATGATGTTTAAGAAGTATAATCCATGTAAAATAGTGTACACACCATTTATTGGTAAACGGTCGTCTAGTTGAGTACCCGGGCATGGCTACTTGTGTAAGGGTAAATGGTCATGTGGCGTAGACTGCCAGATCCCATGTGGGTAGAACACCATGTAAAAGTACATGGCCTAGCCATGTTTCAAGACAGTCCAAATGAGGGACATGGGAAGCTAACCAATGTAGGTTACACACTGTGTTTTTTTGTTACACTCCATGTACCTAACGTGTTTACATTCCCAAGTCGGTGATATTACACGCCCATGTGGGAGCTCAAGGGTACACATCATATATGGTATCTATACATTGTTTACTCCTCTCTTGGTTACCTTTGTGGGTATTTTCCAATTTTTTCCTCATAATCATAATTGGAACAGAGATTAGTCCATTCTGAGTGGTATTCTACATAGATCATGATGGTTAAATCAATTGAGTGTTCTAAGGAATCCTAATGGGTGTTTTGGGAATTCTATCTAAAAAAAGATGTCATACCTCCAGATTTTGAATTTAGTTATCTTATAAGAGTGAGACTTGACGTGAATGATAGGTTGGGTGTTTGTAATAACCTATTTGAGTCCTTGATCTAAGATGAGCTACGATACATCTCCCATGATGTATGCTTTTGAGGATGTTTCCCTTGTCAGAAATTCCCTTCTAGACTTAGAGGTCACGACACAAGATGCTTCTAAGGATCCCTTGAGGGAGGCATTTTCTTATGCTAATTCAGGGATCCCCTTATAGGATCCATGTAATTTTTTTTATCATTATGAAGATCTCTATTAGGAGGCCCCATCGGTTCTTGACTTGAGTGATCCAGATGGTTCCCTTTGTTTGATCGACCCTGAGTTGTACATCGGGTTTGGGTAGATATTCTAGAGGGTGCCACCTTAGAACCTATGCCAAACGGGTAAGCCCATGGGGATAGGGATAGAGTGTTGGTTTGGGTGTTCAGGCCATCCTCACTCATTTTTTATATCTTTTTCATGGTTATTTCTTATTCAACAATGTTTATCAGAGGTACTTCCTGGTTGGTGGCTATTGAGCCCAATGTGGGGTGTATTTCCTTTTTTGGGATACCCAAACATGCTTCTTGGGATCCGTACTAACTATGGATTGGAGGAATTATTACCACATTCTAGTAATACTACTATGTATAGGATGAATTATTACCCCATTCTAGTTATGCTACTATGGATGAGAGGCATTATTACCCAATTCTAGTTATAGTACCATGGATGAAAGGCATTCTTACCTCATTCCAGTTATATTACTATGGATGGGAGGAATTCTTACCCCATGCCGATTATATTACTATGGATGGGAGGTATTCTTGCCCCATTCTAGTTATAATAATATGGATATGAGGAATTCTTACCCCACACTAGTTATATTTGTTATGGATGGAAGACATTCTTACCCCATGCCAGTATCTTATATTTATGGATGGGAGGCATTATTAACCAATGCTAGAATATTCTATTTATTAATGGGAGGCATTCTTACCCCATTATAGTATCTTCTATTTATGTATAGAAGGAATTATTACCCTAATTACATCTTTTATATATGTTATGGTTGGGAGGAATTCTTACCCCACACCATTTATGATTTCAATATATAGATATGCTTAAATGTCAAGAGAGAGTGAGGGCCATTGGACCTGGGTTAGGGGTAGATCGTGATATCTCCCCTAGAATTGGATGGGGGTGGTACATCCTGATACACCCCAATATATATATATATATATATATATAAGGTTGACTTGATCAGACATCCCAACCATGGGCTGATGAAGATGTATGTCGATTCGGATTATAGACCCAAGGATTGACTGCTATTGGTTTTATTTTATTTGAATCATTATATATGAATGTCATATCTATCTATGTATGTGTAGGTATGGGACTATACATGAATATGACTATATATATTGAAATCCAGGGTGGAACCTGCCTAGTTTACTAGGATTACAGACCTATGGTTCGACTGGGGTCTCACATTTGAATTTACTTATTTTTTCAATTTTGAATCATCTAGGTTAAGATGTTTCTTTTACTTACACTTATAGTAGCACATTTATAGGTTTATTATTAGGGTGGCCTACTGAGATTATTTATCACCCCTACATGTTCACCTCTATGTATGTGTAGACCTTATGTCTTCTTTTCTTATTGATCAAGTGTTTTAGGGTGGATAGGGATGATTAAATGTGTTTCATGATCAAGCATAATTACTCACGTGGTTCTAATGATTGAGCTAGTGAAGTTTGATAGTGTCCGGAGATTGGGTACATGGTCAAGATCAAAGTTAGTAGCTGAGCCCTATACTTTTACTTTAAGTTTAATTTGTACTTCTGTATCCGTATTGTTGGCCCATTGGGTGAGCAGTGTTGTATTGTATGATATATCTGTTTGGGATTTTACAACATTTCATTTATTATTAAAACATGCTATATTTCAGTTGGTTGTTGCTTCCACATTGTATTTTACTTTCTACTATGTATTATACTTAGACATTTTTATTGTTTTCTTACTCAGATATGAGGGCATTGTCTCCCCACATTCACAACATAGGCCCTCACTTCTAGTCAGTAGCCTTTGGCATATGGGGAGGCATTTTTGAGGCCTTTTAACCCACCCACCTGGTGCACCGATTTAGTGGTATCTGGCTCGAGGTGTTACAAAGTGGTATCAAAGGATTTTTCTTTTAATTGTATTTATTATTTTTGGATAGATAAGAGTGTTAGGAATTTATTGAAACCTATGATGGATATATGACTTGTGTGTCAAGAAAACTTGTTCCTATAATAAGTCTCAGTTTCTATAGGTTTGGGATTTTTATTCTGATCTATGATGTTATAGTTGTATATTATTTTCACCTTGATATATGGACATGTTTCATGAATATTATGATTTACTATGATGTATCTACGACTCTTGGCCATTGGAAAGTTGTCACAGAAAGATTTTTGACTCTTGGTCAGCAAAGGCCAGTGGCATCCAATGAATCATATTTGGCATGTAGTATTCACATCATATAGTCCTGAGAGTGTGTGATTTTACTGAAAATTTATGTCTATTTAGTTTTAATTGCTTACATATATATATATATATATTTCATTCTAATGGTAGGTTATGTGGATCTACGTTGATGAGTTTTTCTGTGAGGATAAGGACTCAGTCCTCATGCAGGGAGGTGCAATGACCTTGTATGTCAATATGGCATGTGGTGACCTTTCTGTTTCACCCCTTGTAGGGTGGTGTTTCTTTGGTCTGTGGTTATCTAGTTAGATCGTTGGGTACAGTATAGACAGATTCCAAGAATTTTCTTGTAAACTGGACCTCTAGGGGGTATTTTAGTATATGGATTCCTAATGAGTGTTAGTTTAATTTCTATTCTTTTATGGTTTTATGACCTATAGGGATCAGTGCATTATGAAGATGCTCAAAGAATATTGGGGCCCTTATAGGTCTTGTTTTTAGTTTTTACCTTCATAGGTCATTGTGATCTTTACCTTCTTTAGAAAGTTTTTGATATTTTGGGCTAGGTGGTTAAACTTTATGGCTCAGTTGCGAGGCTTGTTCTGTAGGGCTAGGTGGGAGACCTAGAGGCCCTTATTTTAACTTAGAACTACGTAGGTAAACATTATTCTTATTCAAGGGTATCCTATGTGAGTGGATGGCCTGTGTTTTATGGTTCCTCTTTTGGGGTTGATCTTTGTTTCACCCTCGTTTTTGGATCGAGGCCTAGTAGGTGATACAGTTTTGTATTATAGGCATATTGATACCTTCAATTTTTGACAAAGCACCTTGGGTGATTGTTTTCCAAGATATAATTCAATGGGTAGAACTGTTTGGGTGCTTCACTAGGTCAAATAGTGTCTCCACTATTGATAATGTAGTCATAGCGTGGGCAGATGCTCATGGCTGGAATGACTCTGGGTGATAGGCGGTCATGGAATAAATCTTATCACAGGTGAGGTACCCAATTTTTAATAGGTGCTCCAAGGGGACTTCTGGATTAATGAAACCGATGTACTATGTAGCAGAGTCAACGTAGCTTTGGGATTGGTGACTCATTGGAGTATGAGATAGGTGATAAAGATATATTCTGGTTGCATGTGGAATCGTTGGAATCTAAATTAGTGAGTGGATGGGTGTGAGTCGAGGACTGATGTTTCAAGACGTATTATGGTCTTGGATCCCAAAAGTTGTGTTGCAATGTCCCTCTATGGTAGAGGTGACGTCGTGAAATGAATAGGGTACCATGAGACGGTTGACATGTGGTGTAATTCTAGTCAGGTTTTAATGGGATTGTGAGTGTGGATCGGAGGGAGTTGTACATTCCCTTGGTGGAATCTTAGTGTACTCATGTTAGAGACAATAATGCTATATCTTGATTCATTTTGAGTATGATGAGAGAGCATTAGACCTACTTTGATCTCCTTTTCATTCTAAATGTTCATCCTTAGTGAGGAAGAGGAAACCTGTTGAGGTTATGATCAAAGAGGGGTGTATGGTAATCCATATGATGGGGAGTAAAACTTTGTTTTTTTAGGGTGGTGACCCTAATTTTTAGTTTAACTTTGGTGTTTTCAGATGACTTTTCGATCTCAGAATTTTGTTTTGAGACAATGACAAGGGTATCCCTTTGGTGGGGAGTACTAGATCGATCGCGGTTCAATGTATTCAGTGTAAAAGAAATTTGTTAATGCTATAATTATGATTATTGGACAGTACATATAGCTTTATTGTGAAGATGATCAGGTTCAGATCATGTATTATAGTCTTTTCACCAGGCTTCTTAGGGATGAGTAGGTTTATGGTGATAAGTTTGTAAGGACCCTTGTTTTTACAGACTATAGTTTTGAAAAAAAATTAAAATTTTGTTTTTGGATGTTCATGAGGGTAAAAAATTGTATTTTCCCCTAGAAGATGATCTTGAATAATTTTTATGACCACTTAGTTGGTCCCTGAGTTGGGAGTTTACCCTAGGACAGGAGTTCGGTGGAAATTAAAGTCATATAAATTTTTTGAGGAATAATAAATATTTAATATTTAATAAATTTAATATTTAATTTTTCATACATATTAATTCGACGATAATTTTGTAACAGAGTTTCAGATTGAGATTCTGTCTCTATCATGGAGTTTAGAATAGGGAGTTAACCTAGTAAAGGCATAAACTTGAGTTATGCATCAGGGTCAGATATGGACCATTTTTTCTTCTTTTTGTTTTTCTTTTTCTTTACCCTTTTTTTATTTTTCTTTTCTTATTTCTTCCATCTTCTTCTCGCATACACCCCTCAAAGGGAACCCGCATCATTCGATCGAGTTAGGAGAGAGAGAGGGAGAAAGATAGGGAGGGAGGAAGAGAGGGAGGAGCCTTCACAAAGCCATCAACACACCGAATTGTCATGTGAGAGTCATGGATCGAAAAATAAAGAAAAGATTCAGTGGTTTATTCCTAAAGGTAAGGTCATTTATGTTTTTACTGGAAATCCACATTAGACTTATTGTTTTCAAAATCTAATCCTCTATTATGCTTGTATGTGGCCCCTAGTAGTTTGACCTATTGATTTGGGGGTTTAAATGGGGTTTTTGGGTGATCCTGAGAAAATTTCATTTAGAGAAACCCAATAACATAGTGTGTGGTTCAGGGGAACATGCCGTGTGTTCTTCCCATTTGGGGAAGAGGACTTTTAAAGAGTACATGCCACGTACAGGAGTGTACATTCCGTTTACTGGTGCTTGGACATGTAGTCAAGTACTCTGTTATTGATACCCATGTAAGGGTACATGGCCGTGTAGCATACATGGCCAGATCCCATGTGGGTAGAACACCATGTAAAAGTACACAGCCTAGCCATGTATCTGGCTAGGATGGATGAGGGACGTGGGCAGGTACCCAATGTAGGGCACACGCCATGTTCCCTTCTTACATGTCATGTACCTGGGGAGTTTACACTCCTAAGCTGGTGAGAGTACATGACCATGTGGGAGCTTGAGGGTACACACCGTGTATGGTATCTACATGTCGTGTACTCCTCTCTTGCTTCCCTTGGAGGTTCTTTTCCCGTTTTATGCCTTGGTATTAGAATATAACCAAATATTAGTCCATTCTGAGTGGTCTTCCACATAGATTGTGATGATGAAACCCATGAATCATTTCCAGGGCTCCTAATGGGTGTTTTAGGGATTCTATATAAACAGAGGTCGTGTCTCCAACTTTTGAATTCAGTTTTCTCCTAATAGTGGGAGTTTTCTTGAATGATAGGTTGGGTGTTTGGACTAACCTAGTTGGGAACATGATCTGATATGAGCTACGATCCATCTCCTGTGATGTATGATTTTGAGGATGTTTCCCTTATGACACAATCCCTTCTGGCCTCAGAGGACACAAGATAAGATTCTTCTAAGGATCCCCTAAGGGAGGAATTTTCTTATTCTAATCTAAGGATTCCCTTATATGGTTCCTATACTTTTGTACTATTCTGAGGATCCCTAGTAGGATTCCTCATCAGTGCATGACTTGAGGGACCCAACAGTTTCCCATTGTTTGACTGAGCCTAAGTTGTACATCGGGTTTGGGTAGAGATGGTACCGGGTGTCACCATAGAACCCATGTTGAACTGGTCAGCCCATGGGGCTATGGCTGGAGTATTGGGTTGGGTATTCAGGCCACCCTCACTCATTTGTTTATATCTTTTACATGGTTATTTCTAATAAAGTGATGTTTACTAGAGATTCTTCCGGGTTGGTGGCTATTGAGACTAATGAGAGGTGTCTTTTCCTCTTCTATAACGCCCATATGTGCTTCCTAGTATCCATACTGACTATGGATAGGATACATTATTACCCCATTCCAGTTATACTATTATGGATATGTGACATTATTACCCCATTCTGATTATATTACTATATATGGGAGGAATTATTGACATATTAAAGTTATATTATTATGGGTGATAGGCATTCTTATCTCATTCCAGTTATATTACTATATATAGGATGCATTTTTACCCCATGCCAATTTTATGACAATGGATGGGAGTCATTCTTACCCCATGCCAGATTGTTATATATGTATGGGTGGGAGTCATTCTTACCCCATGTCAGTTATATGAATTTTGTATTGGAGGCATTTTTACCCCATGATATCTTGTTATATATGGTAAGGGTGGGAGGAATTCTTACCCCACACGATTTATGATTTCGATATATAGATATGCTTGAAGGTTAAGAGACAGTGATGGATCTTGGTCCTAGGTTAAGGGTAGACTGTGAGAGCTCCATTGTAATTGGATGATGGTGGTACATCCTGATCCAACCTAACATAAATCTATCTCTATATTTATATATATGTTATACTGGATCAAACATCCTAGGCATGGGATGATGCATATGTATGTCAATTGGGATTACAAACCTAATGATCAGCTGTTGTTGGTTTTTATGTTATTTGAATCACTTACGCTTCAATTTCATATCTATGTATGTATGTATAGTTATGGGACTATACATTTATATGCTTATAGATATGGAAATCTAGTGTGGAAACAACCCATTTGACTAGGATTATTCCCCCGAGGTTTGACTGGGGTCTCATGTTTGAATTTACTTATCTTTTTTAGTTTTGACTCATCTTGGCTGTGATGTTTCTTTTTCATACACTTATAGACAAATATTTATAGGTTTCTTAATGGTTTGTCCTACTGATATTATTTCTCACCCCTACACGTGCACCTCAGTGTATGTGTAGACCTCATTTCCACTTTTTAGGTTGATCATGAGTTGTTGGGTGGATAGGGTTGAGGCCCAATGTTTCATGATCAAGAGGATCTGCTCGTGTGGTTCTACTGATCGGGAAAGTGTAGTTTGATAGTGTCTAGAGACTAGGTACATGTCCTAGCTTAGAGTTAGTATTTGATCCCTGTACTTTGAATTTACGTTTCTATTATACTCGTATATTTGTATGGTCAGACCAATGGGTGACCAGTGTTGTATTTTATGACATAGTTTTTTGGGATTTTACAACATTTCCTTTATTATTACAACATGTTTTATTTCAATTGTTTACTACTTTTGCGCTATATTTTACTTTCTATTGTGTATTATACTTATCTATTTTTGCTATTTTATTACTCTAATATGAGGGAACAGTCTCACTACTAACACAACCTAGTCCTTTGCTGCTAGTCAGAAGCCTATGGAATATGGGGAGGCACGCTTGAGGCCTTGTAACCTACCATCTCAGAGCACCAGTTTAGTGACATCTGGGTTGGGAAGTTACATCTTGTACCAGAAAATGTCTCTATAATCCCTACCATTTGAGATGTTTAACCACAAAAATCAGTATCTTTGAATGTTTCTATTGGTATTAATAAAATTGAAACATAGTGTATGATAGTGTAAAAACATAAGATAAAAGGGAAGAGAGATAGGCTATCATGTTCAACCACTAAGGCATTAAACTTATCGACTATCATTTCCCCAGTAAAGGGAATCAAATAGAGGTCACCCAACGGAAACTCTTTCACCATGATCTTGGATTTCACCCCTATTATCATAGGCACTGTATCCTCTCCCTCTATGGAGGGAACTATGTCTTCTATTGGGGAAGTAGGTTTATAAGGTGAATTTGATCTAGGAACACAAGAGATTCAACCATATTGAACTACACATGAATTTTAACAAGGTTTAGTACAGTTATAGAGAGAAATTATAAGTATCATGGGTCAATAACCCTCTTTCATGGATACATAAACTGTATCAACATAATTTTCTAAATAATTTAATAGGTCTTTAGTCCCCATAATGTGATCCACCAACCATTTATCAGTAGAATCGATGACCAAAAAATTCGGGTCAGAGGCTAATTCTAATCCTCATAGAGATTTGGATACTTCCTCTTCCCCAATCATTATTTTTTCTATAGGTTCTCCATACAAAAGGATAAAATCAAATTTCTTTGGGAGTTTTGGTACTACCAAATATAAAGGTATAAATTTCTATCTTGGATCACTCTATGAAAAGTAACCATAATGATTTTTCACATGGCCTCAGGCATGCCTCCACAAAAAGAAGAGGCCATACACTATTAACGGGGCCTAAGGTGGTATCATGGGAAGGCTATACCCAAGTATTAGATTGTAAAATAATGGGTAAATAACTAAATAACATACATAAACAATGAAAATCAGATTACATAGGATAATAAACATCCAAACCATAATCATATTCCAATATGAAGTAACATAGTCATACAAGGATGATCACCCACTGAGATGATCACATATACAAATGAAGACATAACAAATTAATAAAATAAATTTATAGGACAATTAATTACATACCTAATAATCTCCTCAATCCATCTTTCCAATCCTTCCCAACATTCTCAGCACAGATATCAAAATTATACCAAGCCTCTACCCAACATATGTCAGCAACAATTGAGAGGTCTTCTCAACTACCCAAGTTCCATGGCCGTCTGAGTAGGGTGTCAATTTATCACTCAGAAGGTAACCACCAATGTGGTCTCATAAATTAAGGTAAATAAATTTATATGTGTGTGACATGATCACATGAAAACAATAAATACCATCAGAATAAAAATAAAAATAAAAATAAATAAATAAACATCATCAAAACATAGGTTTGTGACCCTGATTGACAATACCTCCTTTGGCCAGTGTTTGGGTGACTATGAGCACATCGTGATGACCATGCCAACCCAATAATACCTGGGATCCAAATACATGGTATCTCTAATAATATATTCAATACTATGGGGACCCATCCCCCAACATAATATTCAAGCTCTAAATTCGTGGAAGCACCAACACTGACCCCCCCCAAATCCATGGAAGCTCAAACATATGTAATATCATGACTCTATATACCCATCCAACAATAGTACAACATATAAGATCCAAATATATGTAATTTACAACATCAATCCAAAAATCCATGGAAACTCAAACATCTATATCCTTAGGAATATGGATACCCATCCAACAATATTCTAACATCTTTACTCTAAATCTATTTAAGATCCAATATTGAGCTACAAATCATTGGTATCTCTCACATATTCCCGACACCAATCCATTTAAGTCTAATCGTATTACACAAGTCTCAATGGATAGATCCCAAAAAGTACCTCTAGTAATCAATAAAGTCACTAAAACAACTCATCAAGGACATATTTTTGGTTCCATGAAGCAATTATAGGGACATATAGGTGCATCAATGATAAATATGTGTAAGAATAAATATATTATACGGGTTTACTGAACACTTAAACCCATCACCACTACCCACAACACCATGGGTTCATATCATTGGTATGGGCTCTCAGGTGAAACCTATTACCTTGTCTACCCATCCACATGTCCCCCCTCTCACCAAGGTTACACATTTTAGGGAAAAATCTAAGGGTCACCTAGGCCTCAACAAGGACTCATTTTATTCATGGGAATGTCACACTAGGGATATTCCTTACGTTTCCCCCCAACCTAGGCATCATGGGTCTACCCTAATAGTGACCCCTTCTGCCTATCACTATAGGGTCTAAGAACCTAAGTGACCACATCCTAGAGGGGATGGAATACTCACTCCATGGTTATCTTCATAATACCAATGGATCTAAGTATCTCTCATGGACAACCACTTGTCCATTCCCCTTGAGTTATAACACATCTCAACCTAGAGGTCACTAGGTCACCCACCACTAGGTCCAATATACCCCCATTGATCTCAATTTTTTTATACCATACCCCTTAAAGGGTTTTATTTTTCCAAATCGCATAATAAAATGTATATACTTGACCATTGGCTTTTGATATGTCTAGCTAGTACACAAGGGTTCATCGAGGCCATCAACACCTTGTCCAATTCAATAATCGACTCTTATTTTTATTATGTGATATAAATAATTTAAAGAGGACCACTGCCTAAAGTGAAATATACTCAAATAATACATTCATATAAATAAATTAATAATACCATAGGTTAGATTCCAAAGTTCCACCTATATTAAACACAATAGAACCCTCTTTTAAAAGTATCATGGCAGCTCCTGATGAGGCTCGCCAAGCCCATCCAGCCATCATCCAAAACACTGAGAACATGTATCAAACCCAAAACACAAAAATAAATAAATTATAATAAAATTATAATTAATTAATAAAGTAAAAATAATTTTAAAAATTTTTAAATTTTAAATTATATAGTAATAAATTCCTAAAAGCTCATCGGTTGACTTAGATGCACACGAACCACAATAAATGCTCACCAATTTTCCATGGCATTATTCTTACCCAATACAAAACCAATTGAACCAAGATAAATAATAAATATTTTTTTATTTTAAGGAAAAAATTATAATTTTTTGGAACAACATACCTCTACTAAATCACTAATAAATGACATACCAAAATCACCCTGAGACATCCACTATGCAAGTTAAGAAAATACCAAAATGAGCAATGATGATTCAAGTACCAATTTAATTTAATTTAAATTAAAAACATAATAAATAATAATGTTATGTCTTAACTCCATAAAAATTATGTGTGAAGGTGTGAATATTACTCCATGGGATATCCTCTATGAAAGACACAAAAAATTACATGAAGAACAGATGATTCCTCCATCCTCTAGTGGAATCGTCACTAAACCCTAAAAAACAGGAAACCAAAAATTAAGATGATAAGAGGAGTATATAACATATGGTTTTAATAGGGGAAAAAATTCAAATCACCAAGGAAATACTATAAAAGGGTACCCAAATCCATGGGGTATAGGGGATGAAGAGGGAGAACTGACCCCTAACTACACAATCCAAAGAAGTATAAGAGAGGGATTACCCCTTTTAAGTTCGAGGGGGTTGAATTTCCATTATTCCCCAATAATGTTCCACCATATATCTAGTGGATCTACTGAATCCTTGGATTCAGTAGCCACAAAAACTCTAATGAGTATCCTCAAATCCCTTGGGATCCCTCGGATCCTCATAACAAGTCTAAAAAAATATCCTTTAAAGGTGTTAAAACTCTCAAATTTTTATTTTTAATCCCAGTTATCAAAATGACCTAGCTTCTAAAAACAATATTTCAAATTCCCTCAAGAATTTTCACGCCCTTAAAGATATGTGGTCTAAAAACCTCACCCCACCATTATACTTATCATACTCAATAAGTCTATGTTGGAATTCAAAAATTACTTATAACATTATTTGATTGTTAATAAATGTTAAAATTGTTGTGTTCAATCCCTAAATTCTCCAGGTGCTTCCTTAGCACAATTGAAAAAATAGGTATTGAGTTTTAACAAGATTGATCCAACACTCATATCATCTCAAAGTACCATGATTCCACTTCATAGTTTTCATCCAACTTGAGACACCTATGTTATACAATCCAAAAATTTATCTAGAATACGGTTCTACCTACCATTTGACCTATCTCATAATGAAAAATTAAGAGCCATAAAACTTACCACCATTAGAACCATGTACTGAAACCAACATCCCTCACTCTATAGACATTACCAGTGTGGTTTCCAATTTACTACACCTATTTAGGAACTAAAATACTGGTCGAAACCATCTATCAACCCTATCTTGATTCTAAACTCAGTAAGATAATTATCTATTTCCCATGAAAAAGGTTCCATTGCACTAATTCTACCTTGGAAATCCCTAACCAACACCCTAAGTATACATTTCATACCCCATATGATGTACTTGATGTGGTTCATAGTTCATTGTATCCAATTATACATGATATGGAAATTTGAGCCTCCCCAAACAAATCATCTTGAAAAAAATTGGTTTCTAATACTAATACACTACCAAACACTCAATAATAATGCCTTAAAATCAGATTAATTCATTTATTTTTTAAAAATATCATTGAAGTCCATACATGATTTTTGGTGAGCTCCCATGGTTGGATCCTCTTCCAATCCAAAAACAGTTGGTGTAATTTAATAAGAGTAGATAATGAACCTCAAAACCAAAAAATTTCTAGTTTCACCCCCAATACATCTCAATCCTAAATATGATGCTCGAAATCTATCTGATAGCACTTAAGAATTGAAACCTATTATTCACCAAGGAATCCAATCAAAACCATACCCATTTTCAAATTAGCATCTAAATTCCATAACATCCATCTGAGGATAAGTCCCATACTATCAATGATCATTGAATCATGAGGATCTCGCCTCCATGACCGATGCATTATCCCTCACCACATGTAATGTCTAGGAATGAATATCTCACTCATAACCAAGTTTCAACATAACCATTAGTGGATTATTTTTAAAAAATCACTTGAACTTTATCCATGAAACTTTCCGAAATTTACCTAAAATAATAGTCACACCCTCAATGTCCACTGGTGCACTCCCCACCACATGGTTTACCTTATACTTTTCATTAAGAGTTACCATAACACATTTCATCCCCAAAACTATGCCTCTCTCTTGAACCACACTCACCTCATCCCATCAATACTAGACCTAGATTTACCCAGATTGGTCGTGATACCACATAAGATCTATCTCTGATGTGTTCTCTTCCATGCATGGACATATATTATTTCATTAATACCCTAGGTATTCATTTCCCAATGTGTTTAACAAAATCATCAACCCATGAATCACACTTAGATACTATTCTATTTACAATTTAAATGGGTACCATGCTCAATAGACACATACCATTACTATCTCATCCATCATAGAGGGTGTACATCCAGGTATTCCCTAGTTACATCACCAAAATCATGCTCACATGAGTCACACACCATATAACTAGGATAGAATGAGGTAATACCAAATCATGGTCTAGGGAATGTCAGTTTTTAAGTGATCCATATGTTTAGATAACACTTTGTTCCATTATAGTCATGATCATCCACCTGATCTCACCACACAACTAAGGTGAACCCAAAATCACATAGGTCTACATGTCACCCTAGTCCTACCCTCAAAACCATACCTTTATACCTAAGGCACCGTCACTCAAGTTTTTCATCACCATAAACCCCAAGGAGTTACCATGCATATTTGACATACATGGTACCACCTCATGTGTACTGATCTCATCCATGAAGAACATAACTATAGTTTCTTCTCTTATAAAACAACCAACTTAGGAAAACTCATTTGAAGGGTCATCATCAATCATACCATTCACTAACTCTCTAATGTTTGTTTCTTACCTAAATGTTCACTAGGGTCTCCCTCCTTGGTCCAGAAACAAAGTCTCATGATAGGTCTTCACTCATAGTACAATACTCACACCACCCATCTAAAATCCCAAAAAAATAAATGTGAAAAATCACCGACTATAGGGTATCACGTATGAAAAAATAAAATTCTATAAAAACAACCAACTTTTATTCTATTGATTATCATGGGAAGCAATGCACAAGATTATATACCGGAGAATCATAATCCCCCCCAAAAACCAATATACGCACAATGAAATCATTAAAGATGGTTTGTGTCGAATGACTATAGCTAGATAGTTCATTTAAGTATAATTACATTCCAATATATATGAAAAAACACCACATATATTTCTATTGACACTTAAAATAACTAAAACTAGGAAAAACAATCCCACAAGGGGTCCAACAGTAAGGTATCTTGTACCTACACTAGCCCACTGGGGTCCCAGCATCCCCTGTACACATGTAATGAATCTTCGCCATCATCATCGAGAATTTAATCATATATTCACATGACCTACCATCATATGAAAATACATATACAAGTTGGACCAATTGAGTATAATTCCACTAAGTACTTATTTAGGAAAAAAGTATGATTAGGTTTTTACACTTATAAAACAAATCCTTAGTCATCAGTGAAATTGGACACCAATATGCCAATATTCCTTGTCAATCTTATAAGCCTAAATAAGGCAAGGAAACCAATCTCTCTCTAGGGAGCCGAGAACTAAAATCCAATAATATACCTAGAACCTAAAACATAAATGTGAGACACTCAAGGTGAAAATGATATACATATATAACATTGGAAGACAAAACAATAATCATATATCCTTGGAAACCTATAAATACTATTGGACTAGGAATTCTTGATGATCTATTTAGATATCCATCAATTGCTTTGACACATTCCTAAATATTTGGTCTATCAAATTCTGAAATAGTAAGAGAAAATAAAATCAATGCACTGATACAAATTTGTAACATCCCAACCCATCTCAATCTATGAAATGTAAATATATTAGTTCATAAAATGAACACAAGCACACATCTATGAATTCCAAAGGTTGTACATTAGAAGTTTGTGTCTTGGGAGGTTTCATGGGGAGGTTATAACCCTTGTATCTGAGTTTCAATAATGGGTAAAAAAACATACATAAATAATGAACATAAGTGTATGCATGATAAATTAAATAACAAAACCATAATAATATTCCATTTAGAAGAAGCACAGTCACACAATGACGATTTCCCACCAGGATGATCAAATATACTAATAAATACAGAATAAAAGAATAAAAGAATAAAATAAAAGTACATGAGTCTTAACTGCATCCATTCGACTCTCCTTATTCCAAACCCCCAATACTGCCTAAGTCGTTGAACTCTGTGATCAACATCATCCTAGGAATCTTCCCAACCCGTGTCAATAGAATATGAGAGGCCTACTCAGCTGCCCTAGTTTCATGAATTCCCAAGTAGATCGTGAGTACATAACTTAGTAGGGAACTTCCAATGCACATTCATATATAAAAAAAAGAGAAGTCATATGTGCATGTGATGTGATCAGATGAAAACAATAAATACCCCTAGAAAATAAATTAATAGATAATAAAACATCATTAATAATTAGGTCCATGAACCTGATCAACTATACATGCATCAACCAGTGTTAGGGTATCTTGAGAACATCATGATGACATTCCATCCCAGTAACTTGTGGGTTCTAAATCCATTACATCCTTAACCATATTATCAAAACTCTAGGTACCCATCCTAGGCCAATCCAACATTTGAGATCCAAATCCACTAAATCTCCAACAATGATATATAAATCAACGGAAGCTTAAAAATTCTTATCCCCATGACTCTTATCACTCATCTCATGGAATTCCAACACCATACCTCCAAATACATGGTAGCTCTAACATCAAGATCCAAATGATTGATCACTCAAACATTTGTATCCTCATGAATATTGGGAAAAATTTCATAGAAATCTAAAATATGAGATCAAAATCCATGGAAGACCAAAAATTGATCTCAAAATACATGCATACTCCCATGTATTTATAGCTCTAATCCATGGAAACAAAACTATAGCACAAGAGGCTCAAAGGATAGATACCAGAAAGTACCTTTGGGAATCCAAAAAGTCACCATAACATCTCATCAAGAACATAGCATATGTCCTATGAAGAAAATATGGTCACATATATCTATATTAAATGTAAATTAGTGAATGAATAAATACAAGGCTAGGATTAACTGACTTCCTAATTCCATCAGTACTACCTACTTCCCCTTGATCTCATGTCATCAGTATGGGTTCTAAAAATACACCTATTACCATATTATTCCCATGTACACTCTTCCATTGAGGCCACAAGTGATAGGAGAATCTGTAAGTGTCCCCTAGATCTAATTGTGGTCTCTATGGCCACATAGGAAAGCCACAGAAGGGGGATGGTCTTCAGTTGTCTCTAATCCCAAGCGTCCGAGATTGGAAAAAACACCCAACCCATTCGCTAGTATATTTATGGTCTAACCAAAAAATTAATCACATAATAGTGGGTGGAAATAATTTCCACATGATCATATCAATGAGTTTTATGGCTCTAGGGTATCTATTATAGATAACCCCTTGTCCATACATCTTAAATCATCACTCTGATCTACCTAGAAGTCACTAGGTCATATTCCACTTAGGAGACTATACCTCATACATTTAAATTTAATTTAAATATAAATTTAAAGTGTTTTTATTATTACAAAAAACATAATGTAATTTATATCCTCATACATTGATGATCAAGATGTCCAACTAGTAAACATGGGTAAATTGGGGACCTTGGAACCTTGTGTAATCCAGTCATCAGATATAGTTTTAATTAAATGATTTAAATAATTAAATGATTCCCACCAAATAAAGTGGAGGGTACACATATAACACATGAATATAAATAAATACATAATACTATAGGGCATATTCATAAATTCAACCTACCTTAAGTTAAAGAAATCCCTATTTTAAAATTAGTCTAACAACTCCCCAGGAGGCTCTAAAAACCCATACAACCATCATAAAAAACACTAGGGCCATGTCTCAAACATGAAACACCAAATTAATAAATCATAATTACATTATAATTAATTAAATAATTTTAAATAATTTTATATTTTAATTTAAATTGGCATAAATTCCTAGAATCTCACCGATCAACCTTGTTGCATTGAAACTATGACCAAATGCTTTCCAATTTCCTATGGCACACTCTTAACCACATCTCTATCCAAATATATAAACAATGATGAAATAAAAATAGTAATTAATTTTTAATTTTAAGTAAAAAACATTATAAAATTGGTGTCACAACATACCCCCACTAAATCATCAAGAAATAATGTGCTGACATTACCCCAGGGTATCCTCTTTGAGATCTAAGAAAAATACCCAATGGGTGAAGATGAAACAATTAATAATTTAATTTAATTTAAATGAAAATAATAATATTAACCAATGTGGTGGATTACCTCTAATGAAAATACATGTGGTGATCGGTAGACCTTCCCACATGATCCCCTTTATGCAATCCACATGAAAGCACCATGTAGAATGGTTGATTTCTACATGCTCAGGTGGAATAAGTATTGAATCCCTAAACAGAGAAATAAAAAATTAATTTTAGAAGAGGATAAGACAACCAGTGGTACTTGGAGAAAAAAACATAGCTCAAATCACCAAGAAACCACTATAAAAGGGAACCCCAATCCATGGGGAAGGAATAAGGTGGGGAATAATTCTATAGATACATGATTCAAATAAGGAGGATAAGAGGGGATACCCCCTCTTACGTTTGAGGGGACAGAAATTTCCACAAGATAATTAGAGAATATACTTTAGATTTGAAAACAATAGCCACCCAACCTCTCCTAAGGATCCTATGAATCTACGAGATGCCTATAAACCTCATACCAAGTCCCAAAAATCCATTAATGGAATTCAAACTCTAAGAGTTTGATTCCAAATCCCAGTTCTAAAAATGATCCGGCCACTAAAATAAATGTTTCAAATTCTCAATGGAATTATCACACATGTGTGAACATGGGGTCTTACAAAATCCCCCAAAAAAACACCCACTGGTATTAGATCAATTGGAGTAATGGAAACTAAAATTGGGTCTAACCTATAATATTTTTTACTTATTACCACCTTCACTGAACACCTTTCTAGAAGTGTAGAGGTAGTTTAATATTGATTTGGTAGTTATCTCACATCTAAATCCCATGTGTTATCTACTAGTGTGTAGTAATTTTTAATAATGGTTGGAGTATTAAAG
This sequence comes from Viscum album, assembly GCA_963277665.1. Lineage (NCBI taxonomy): Eukaryota > Viridiplantae > Streptophyta > Magnoliopsida > Santalales > Viscaceae > Viscum > Viscum album. Next base: position 57,509 of record CAUJRU010001266.1, on the reverse strand, counting down.
TATGATCTTTCATGAAGTTCACTTGTAATTACTTCGATAGATATTCCCTAGGAAAGGATTATAATTATGGGTCATAGGGGAGCTGACATGTCAGATTCCACCACCTTAATGATTTTGATAACTATCCTCGGGAACATAGGATAATTTTTTATCTAGTTAGTTCCTATGTTGGTTCCATATCCTGTGAATCACTTCTATTACTGTACTAGTGGAATCCCCTTCTGAGTGTGTGACAATCACACAATTTCGGGAGGTTAGTACCCTCAATCATATGGAACTCTAGACTACATTTGTATAAATTATTTTTTTGATACAAATTCATTTTGGAAATTAAAGTGTAAATTAAGAAGGTATAATACTTACCCTTAATCTCTTAGTGAATTCATATTTCCATCATTTCATCTTTCCCACATTTGGTAGTATCCCATGAAGAAAATTTCACAGGATGAGAAATTGGAAGTCGAAGAGGTAGAAATGTATCTATGTAGTCTATATTTACATCCCACATATGATCTTTTATTCCAAGGGATACTTCTTATATGATCCTTACATTGGAAGGATTTCCCTCTCTAATAATTGTTCCCCCTAAACTCTATTACAGGGAGGGAATAAGTGAATGCATGCCTCTATCCGTCGAAAAGAGTTTGAAAAGGTTGAAAATCACATTTATGGTAAATAGAAGAGTAAAATTTGAATTGAAATCCATATTAACTCTTCCTTAGAATCAATCTATTATAATTTTGATTTTAAAATATCCACCACATGATCCGATGATTAAATCCTAAGCTTGAAGGAGTGGATCAGGGCATATATTTATTTTAAATAAGAACTAACCTCTTTGGGTTTATCCTTAAGGAAAATGTTCTTATGAGTGGTTAATTCGTGAATCATGGTAGGTTAATCTCTTCATCCTATAGTATCATCTAGTCTTACTTGATAGATTTACTCTTCCTATAACAATAACACTCTTTCCATGAATCAGGGAATGAAACTAGGATAGGGAAAGATAAGTATGAGGGAGCCACAATTGTCAAAGTGTAAGGATCTAGATGCCTTATATATTTATTCAACACCTATAATGTTAGATTTATCCTGAAAGATGTTATTTAATGGGAATTTAACTCTCTATGAGTGTACCATGTACCTCTCCTCCTTTATCTATAGAAGAAACTTTAACCATTTTCAATAATCCATCCATCTTTTCTCCAGGGTACTAATTGATCCAAGTATTAACATTATCTTATTTGATCCCAATGAAGGCATTAGAGATAGATGCAAGGTCATTGGTATACCTAAATCACGTCTCTATAGTATCATCAATAATTGATTCACTATCATTAGGTGCCTCTCAATCCATACACATAAAGGAGTAGGGAAATTCTTTTAAACCCACCTGAACTACCTCTTGAATCATTAAGGTGAAAATATTTCATAAATTATCTCCACATACATTCTACTATTCACTACTTTCTCTCAATTGGATATAAAATATTTTTGTTATTCAATACAACCTGTAGATTCAATAATTATACTACGAGTAGGGAATCCATAAGGTTTGTATACAAATTGATCGTGTTGGTTGAGTTTGTTCATTAATTCTCAATCCTCTAAAGGGCTTGTTTGAACCCCCTTATACTCTGTATATATGGATTAAAATGAGTATAAAGAATATCATCGATGTTGATGAATTCATATCCATTTATATAATATTCCATCCGTCTTCAAAAAATCGTGAAAGGACCAAAAATTATGAACTTATATTTTCCCTTATAGACATGGGCAAGATGGTGGTATAATTTTTCCAAATGGCCAACCTAATCTTCTTACCACATTATAGTTTCACCTCCATTAAATATGTGATAACTATAACTCTTATATTTGACTCCCAAACTAAGATAAATCATCCACTTATAAACACCACTAAGAAGGATTCCAATAAGACCCATAAATCAGCTTGAGATGTGAAAACCCATCCCCAATGGTTGAATTATCCTCCTTAAATATTGGGCCAAAAGGTACCTATGACCCCATGATTTTTTTGAGTTAGAAAAAATATAAGAATATTTTCTAGTGTTGATTTCCCAATATTCATGATTAACTAGTCTACTTGAGTTCTAAAAGGAATATCAACTCTTTGTAAAAATTCATCCCCCTATATTTAATTCACCAACTCAAGAAGTTCCTTAGAAATCAGAGGGGTCCTCTCAACATTAAAAAATTAATAATCATAAGGAAAATATTCATCATTAATTTCTCCCAATATTATATCTTTTCCAATCATTTTCACATTCCAATTGTTCACTTTTACCTCTCCGTGCATTAGGTGGATTTTTTAGATATGTAGACTCCATATGTTGATGTGGTCTGGAATAAGAAATTTACTGTGGTGGGAAAGTGTATGTGAGATTTATGATGCTTCATATAAACCAATTACCTTTAACTTCCTCTATAATTCCTTTCATCCTTGCTAGAACTGGAAGATACATCCCTGGTATAAGAAAAAATATTATCGTGATCAAAATTCTCAACTTGTTGACCACATTAATTTTTTAATTTTTTATGTTTTCTTCATTATAAACATGTAAAAATGAGTCTTAGGATCAGATTCACATCATTTTTACTCAAGATACAAAATAGTTTACCCTAATACATATCCATATATGTGATTTTATTCCTTGATGAAGCAACTAGATGATGATATATTAGAACATATCACATCCCAAAGCATGATAATCCAATGGGGTGGATGATTTCAATTTTCAGGTGTCAGGTTTTTAGTTTCATTCAGAATCCAAAACCTATAGGGAGGGAGACAATTTATCAAGGATTAATCCCTAAGGCCTATTATGATGATCTTGGAATGAAATTTTTGTGATGGATGAATATGCTGACATTTACCTGTAATCACACTCTTTTCCATTTTCGTCCATCTCAAGACCTTTTCTTGGGTATCCAGTTATGAATTCATCTACACAATAAATAACTTTTTTGAGTAATTAATTGATGAAAGAAAATACAAAAAATTACAAGTGAATATATCCTTGTGGTAGTAAACCAGAAATATCACATGGTACACATGATAAATTGCATGGTCCACATGATACATCATGAATTTTTTGTAATAATCACATCATATCTGAATTTGAAATCACGTGGGAATCAAAAATATAATCCATGTAAGTTCATTACATTGCCTTTGGTTCTTACATGGTTTTATTTACGAGGTTTATTCACAAGGTGGAGTCATGTGAAGACCTAACATGACATAATCTCATAAAAAATATCATAAATCATAGGATTATCACATATCTTAAATTTCAGAAGTGATAATGAGGTCCCCCCCTAGTAAAATTATTTTAAGGGGTTGACCTCCGTTGGACCATGAAAACATCACATGGAATTCCAACTCCTCATAAATTGGTCCTTTTCATTATAAATGTACCTAATTTTCAAGTGGGGGGGGGATTACACTGATTTATCATAGATAATATAAAATAAACACAGTGTAATAATAAAAGAATCCCAAAAAATAACCTCGAATTATTCATAAATTATTAATAAAGTACATGATTCCTTTGTGATAAATTATCTTCTCTCACAAAAGGATAATGTTTTTTCATTTGATGTTCATCCTGACCACATTTTTTCACGTGGACTATATGATACCCCTAGCGTATGTGCATGGGTGATGGATCAATAGCATGGACACATTAGAATCTCTATATAAATTTCATGGTAGAGGATTGATCACACAACCACATGTTGTATCACTCTTATGTGGATTATAAGTGAAGATATCATGAAACTTAATATCTTACAAAGTTCTCTCATATGGAACATGTGGCCTAATATGTTTCTCAATGGTTACCCAATCCCAGACCATGTTTTTCCTATAAATACCATGTTTTAATTATGGGGGAGAAGGGGAAACTACATAGAGAGTGAGATAAATAGATAAGTGTTAAAAGATAAGGAATACTCAACTTACCCTCCACATTTCAAAACTTCCATAAGTTTCACAGGTAAATACATAGGAAAAATAATTCCAAAAATCAACAAACCCACTTGATAGATTTTCATGAAATAACCCTACATGGGACATATGTGTGATAGAACCACATATGATATATCCACATGATATATACTCATATAAGAAATCTATATAATCTAAGACCCCTAGACCAGTCTACATAGTCATATATATTTGATCAATATGTTGACCCATAATCCTCTTGTAGTCATGTGATATTATCATTGTTCATGGTAATAAAATGTACATGTCATGGGTCAAATGAAAATATCATCACATGAGGTTTCTTTTATGATCTCATTACATGACCTCCCTCTCATGAATGGTCTCCCTCTCTCATGTGTCTCCCTTATTAGGTATCCTTATATGATTTCATTATAGAGTTGATATATGTGGTCAGTGACTTACATGTGACATGTCTTCCCAAAACTAGAGTTATTCCAAGATGATGTATCTCTACTCATATAATCAGACCATTCTAATCCATAAATCCTATATCGCTTCCTCCCACAAAGAACAAAACCCTAGAAAGGTTAACATAAAGAATCATTTTAAATTAATTAATTCACATGATCTCTACATGCATGTCAATTCAAACCTCTTTGATCATACATTCCATTTATAATAGGTGGATTTTGGTTTTCATTGTAGATATTAAGAACCCCTAAGGGTAGAAAAATCAGGGATTCCCAGGATTATAGTTGTCTATATCAGGATAGAACTAGAGTAGTCTTTTTGGGATCAAAGATGGATATATTATCCACTAAATGAGTAATAAAATACTAAAATGGTTATCCATGATTCATAATACCCAATATATCATCCATAAAGAGAAAAATTCCCTTTTGGGTATCCCTCTATCATTAATCCCCTAGTCTTTCTTATAGGATGTCTGTATTCCTCCTACCTCCATATCCCCCTATCCTAAAAACAAGAATGAAGATGCCAAAATGGGCCACTAACTTGATGTAATATTAAGAATATCTTCCCTTGTTATCTCTAATTTTAAATACTCTCTCAATCCTATTTTTTCAAAATTTTCATGGAATAGATGTCCTATAGTAGGATGTTAAACTATGTTGAAAACGTTCTATTCATGTGATGTAAAAACTTCATTATAACATCATTAGCACATGACGTTAAACTACATGGATTAGTCCTTTTTTTACAAAAAACATAAAATGTTTGATGTGTTGCATTAATTGTCACCAAAATATAGGGGTTATTATTCACTTTATGAGGACAAGTAAGAATCTATTTTTTATGGTCTTGATACTAATATCCTTAGTACCCACCATTTCCTTTGATGTTGATAAATTAAAATGTTCTCAAATATGTTTCTATAATCCATATCCCATTAAAATCAAGAATCACTCATTTGAAAAGAACAAATATAGAGATACCCAAATACATACATATTCTCACATTAATACATGTTAATGACCAAGTGATAACACGGGGGTAACTAGTCACAAATTGGGACTTGGGGACGACTTAGGAATATGACTTAAATCTATAAGAGAATTTTAGAGTAAGAAAAAACCCCATAAAAAGTTTAATGAGCCAAAACACCCAACCCCATGACCAATGTGCACCCTGAATCATTGTTCAAAAAACACCATAGAAACTACCTAACTTTAGAAAGGACTATAGTGGTGTACATATCAAACCATCACAGACATAGTGGTGTATCAGATTTTCCATTAGAAATAATTTCTTTTATAAAAAATGTCAAAAATTCACACTTTAAACATTAAACTATCCTTGAAATAAGACTTAGGGTCTTACCCTTTCTATTAATCAACATTATAAACACAATTAAATAAACACAATTTGACAGCATGTTCAATCATCATTATCCAAAAGACGATTTCCTGATATCAATCACAAAACAATTAATCAATTAAATTGTTTCCTTACAAACCCTTTCTTTCATAGATAGGTACTTAATCTACAATTATATATTAAAGGGTAAAAATATGAATATTACACAACATTTAATGAACCCCAATGGGTATACTCTTATAAATTAATTCCATTTGGCTTGATGAATGTTGGTGCCTTCCATTAAAATTCCATGCACTATATTTTGAAGTCCTTTTTAAGTAACACAAATGAATCAACATGGATGACCTGGTGATCTAAAACGAAAACAATGTGATCATATTTCTTATATTTATCTAGTATTCAATAATTTGTGGTAAAACTACTTGATTATAATATCCTTAAATTGATCTTTTGGTGTAGCATCAGAAAAATCCCTTGGCTTCATAGTATTACATTACAATATTGTTGTTGGCCTTAAAAAGACCATGGTGTTACACAATATAACTTTTCATCAAAACATCACATAATTTTGAGGAATATATGGATATATCGATTAAATTAGGTGTTTCATAGACAACCTTTGGAGAAAGTTTTTTCCCTTTTTGAGGTTATTGAAAAATGGAGTCACTTATTAGTGGGGTAAAAATTATAAGAATCATTTAGATGAACTCATGTGGTATCTCTAGCACCCACTAGTCTTGATACAACCTATAGAAGGGGAGTCACTCATCATGTATGTGGAAACCTTGGAATGATCACTTGGAACCCTCCTTTCCCAAAAGAATGATTCTAGTAGTTAGAATAGTCTCTATTATCTAAGTAATACAATGTTGTATATGGAGACCTAATATTCCATTATCAAGAAGAACATCCTCACACTAATTAATATGTTGTATAATCTATGATACAATTTATAGAACCATGTGGTCCATCTAGTTTCTTGTAGAAGTTATCCCAAATATATCCTTAGTTTCTCACTGTTAACTGGTTCTTGTATAATGCGTGGTTATTCTATAACAGTTTGATATCCAATTCATGTTTCAAAAAATGATCAAGGGTTGAGAATTATCTAAAAACCTCATGACATACCCTTTTCCAAATAAGTTGATGTTGGACATGGAGGTCCATGATGAAGAAGTATTATTTTTCCATGAAACTTTTCAAACTTGGGAGATTTACATTAAAGGTACTTATAGGATCATAATGTATAAAAGTATATAAAACTTGAAGCTCAATGTGTTCAACTTGGAGATCCTAATCATTTATCTAGAAAAATCAGTTCTAACTTACATTTTCTTACTATCAGAGGGATATAACAATAATGAGGTGGAATATTAACCCCTAATAGTAGGCTTGAAGTTTTCATTATATAGAATAATTTAAATATCATGGGTGATTCAGAGTCAAAAATCAATAAAATCAATGGTCACTATTCCATTAAGAATAATGAAATGACTCTCATGCTTGATAATTTATGAGGGTTGTTGGTTGAATTCCCCTAAGTCACAATATTTTATCCTATATTACTTTAATATAACACCTAACTAGAATAAGTGGATAAGGAAGCTGTAGCCTTGGAAGATCCAAAACAGGATGTGATGGTAGTTTGCATCACATACTACAAGGCGATATCCCCATTTGAAAATAATGACATGAAAGAGATTAATGAAATAAACGACATAGTTAAATAAGGTGATACCATACACTCCCTAGTTTGTTCCACAATTTGGTGGATATCCCCCATAGTAGACTGCCTCTAAAACATGATTCCACCACCTATTTGAGTCCACATGGAAGGTAAAAAATTTCACCATTTACAATAGATCAAACTTGTTAATGGTCCTCTATAAGTGAGGTTTCAATTTTTTCCTCCTAAGATGTGTTTAAGTAGAATAAACTCTAACTTATACATATTAAGTAGGTAATAGAACCTATATTTTTCACCATTCATGTGCTGATCCCATCCATCATATAAGGAGACTTAGATATTCCTGAACCTCAATAATCCTAGACTACATGGAATTTACATAGAAATATAATACAATTAAAACATATTAAAACTTCATCCATAAACGCATAAATATATTTCATACCACTAAATACTATTGACCATTCTTTATGGGGGATAGATGTCATCATTTCATACCCTCTATAAATAGTGAAGAAGTTTAATTTCATTCTTACTACCATAAAATTCTTCTCAAAATGGGCAGAATTCATACCCTTAAATAAAGTTGAAAAAAAATTATCAATTACATGATGTCAAATATTATTTTTATATTTAGAGTCCCTAACACAATACTCATAGAAAATGACATTATTATCTTCTTTTTAATTCAAAAATGATACATCAAGAGTGAGATATCTAGTCCAATAATTTATCTCACTTTCTTGAAACAACAAATAGATAGATTTTGGACTTCAAAAAAACTCTATTCAATATGTTTAACAGGATCGTATATAAAATAAAAGAATTATTGGTTAGATAAGATCATATATTCTCTTTAGTATTACAACACCACAACTACTATGACCACATTAGAGACACCATATTCACTTATATATGGTATTGATGTTTCTATGCCTATAAAATTTTAGATTACTACACTTAATATAACTATATATGGTCAACTTTACAAATATTAATGGTCTCATATTTAGCTTAATTACTTGGAGTAAATTAATGAGAAAAGGTTACACACAACGTGTAACCTTGAGCGGCATTAAAATAAAGTTGTGTGAGCGTTCAATTAAAAGGTTTTCCTTTACTCATTATTTCAAGTATAAATAGTATTATCTATAAGAACTCCCATTATACATAGGAATTAATCTATGAAACATGAGGTGAATTGGAGAGGACCTTATTCTTTATATAAGTTCTACTCAAATGGAGCTTACACCTTGATTAAAATGGGTGGGAATTACATCGTAACATCCAATAATGGAAGGTTTTCAATGAGTACTTTTCATAGATCAGTGATGGGTTTATATAAAGTTCATTATGTATGAATCTAAAATTATTGGAAATAGTCCTTTTCTATGACGCTAAACTACATGATACTATAGTATTTAACACACAGTGTTAAGCCAAATGATGTACAGACCATCCTATAAGACCTTAAACTTTATATAATAGTCTAATCTATATGTCATGATTTCTCTTATATTTGAGTAAGATATATATAATAAATTTCTAGTACCTTATTTTATTTATCACATTATGTTCATTCTAATATCCCTACACTTGGATAAAACCATCCTATATTATGAATTATATGTGGATTCATTCCTTCTGTTTCAGGATATATATTGTTGTCCTGAAAATTTATCTTAGACTCTGTCATAAATTTCACACATATCAAATCATTTCCTCATCCTCGTGTCTTATAATTCTCATTCACATTAGGTTTTCTTGGAAGGCCTGACACATAGATGAAGATTATATAATCTATTCATATGATCCAAATCTGTGTAATTCCATCTACCGAATGACCCTTTTTTCAAAAACATAAAATGAAATACACAACAATCCTTCCTGTATAATGTTAACCTATCTGACTTATAGTCCATCATATATGAGCATTAACTACTTGGAGTAATCTGTTTTATATGACCTAATTTCCTTACATGAGATCCAGATCAATATTATATTCATCTATATATAGTTTCCTATTTATAAACATATTCTGGATAAATTGAGTCCCATTTTCATGAATCTCATCCCAGAATTTGATAATTCTTAATTCATGTTGATTATACCATAAAATCCTATCACTAGGATAAACAAATTACAAAATTCCTAGTGTACGAGTTATATATATAAAAGGATCCATTTTAAGAACTATTTATGGCTTGATTCATATCATTTCGAGATATGTAGTGGTGCTTGGAGGTCTCAAACTAGGTTCAGCTACATATTCCACAAAACCCACACTCCCTCCCTTCATATGGTTTCCTCATTCATGTCAGACATTCCAATAAAATAATTTATACTAGGTTGTCATATTATCACTAATAAATATATGTGTTTTGATTCCATTCATTCTAGGGTTTGTTTTTGCTCCTAAAGTTCTCAACCTCAGTCCAACCACGAATCCTACAAACCATAATCCTATTATTATTCCTACTATTTGGTCTCTCTCATTCTTGTTAGATTTTCTCCAATATCCTTTGGATTGGATAAAACCATTTATCTTTCCCCCTGAACATGATTTGTATTTTTGTAGATACTTATGAGAACTGCATGTTTCATAAATCCTATTACCACATGATATATAGTGATACAAAGATTTCACAACCTTGGCTCAGCTACAATATCCATTTACCACATGATATGAGATAAATATGTGAAATGATTATGAGAACTTTATAGGGATTTATTCACATTATAATAAGATATATAATGACTCCCAGTCCCTTTATCATTGGCCCATACATTACACCGAATGTGTTGGTTCTTCTCATTAATTTTGGGTTTCCATCGATAACCCCTATATTAGGATAAAACCACCTTATACTAAGAACTGATGTTTGGACTTCCCATTTTGAGCCTATCCATGAATCTCATCAATATCAAATCCTCCCCAATATAAGATCTCATTCACATCAGGTATTTCTATGTAAGACTATATACTATGATGACACATATTAAACTAGAAAAATATGTGGCTTTATTCCTAGAATCTCAGGATACATAATGATATCCAGATCATTTATCTTAAACCCAACCTCAAAATCCCATCTCATCATATTTTTTGAGACTCTATAAAGGGATTTAAAAAGAATACATTTTTTGTGATTAAATAATCAAGAAATTTCATGCCATATCTTTATCCCTATGAATGTGCTCAATAAACACTAGTGTAACCATTAAGGGTGATCTAACCCATCTTGAATATCCTTTTATCTGTGAATCTAAATTATAAAATTGAGTCTTGAATCACCATCAATCGAAATTCCATGAGTCAAAATTCTCCTCTTAACATCTCAAAAACTTGAGTGTATCTTATCGATTCCACATTTATTGGTAATTGATAATGATTATATCTATTTTCAAAAAGGATTCCTCAACTTGGTAATTATATCCATGCCATATATCGATCCTACCAACTAAAGGAAGGGTTTTATCTTGAATAAATGAGCCTATACATGTATGAACTATCCCCTAACATACCAATGGTTAATTTACTCCAATATGGCCCCATTTCTCATTGAATCCGGAATTATTATGTTATGATTCGTGAATTACATAACCCAACTATACATGTGGGTTCAAATAACATTAATTTCACACATCCATGCATCATATCCATTTTCAAAGTAAGAGTATGAAATCCTTTTGTTATAACCTTCAAAATCTTGGTAAATATTTTCTATAAAGAACAAAATTCCTTTATTTGAGATTCTCCACCTAGAAAACTCCCAGTATGAAAAATATTCCTTTTCATATGAACCTAAATAGTATTACACAAAGGACCTTTTCATATGACCCAAATATGAATAACACAATTGTAATTTCCACATAACCCTAAACTACATGACACTAAAATCCTCATCACACAATGTATGGTACATCTGATAAAACCACTAACTACTCATAGTTGTTAATTTTCAAAAACCGAATTCCCTTTTGTATAAACCAAATTAACGTGAGAGCTCATTGCTTATGGGTTTTCCAATTTTCATTTGGTTATCAACAACATGCATATTTTATTATTTCAAAAAAAGGAACATTAACATAAAATTATAGTTCTTTCATTGATTGTTCACTTGTTTTTAAACCTATATTAGATTTATATTCTCCTTTATCTTGGTTTTAAGACCTCATTCACATCAGGTTTTCTCCCTTAGTACACAAAGATGATCATCAATTTAACTACCAGGACACTTTCACATAGATAGATCTGTGTAGTTCTTATCAAAACTATGTGATTATTAGTTCCTTATATAACATGATATGTAGTAACGAGTGAGCCATTCATCATGGTTCTTACTAAAAATAATCATCCACTTCCACTCCTCCATCAGTGCTCCATATAAAGTTAACCTTTAAATTTTTTGGACTGAAGTGTTCTAGTTTTATTTTAAATATCCTCTTCCCACATGCCACACTTTTTCCCTTAAGTGTTTAAACCAGCCAATATATTTCATGGATCATGGTAACAAGTGTAACTGATTCCAAAGGTAATCCTACAATTTGTAATGATTTCCATTACTTATATCCTAACTTATAACTATAGGAATGTTTTTTTCTTAAAGGGAGGATACCCTAAGCCCACATGCCTTAAATAGTATAGCAGTAGAACCCATACCCCAGATTTAGTTTGTAGTCATCCTTGGTGTACTTATTTCATTTCATTATCTCTTGGTTTTCATAACTCAAAATATGATTTAAATTATTTTCATTCTATATTCAATGATTTCCAAGAACTATTATCTCTTAAAAATTGTTTGGGTTATGACAAACCATTTATTATGTGGTCCATGAACAATGATCATAAACTATGTTCACCCTTCCCTAGGTTCACCCATTTCAATATATTTCCTTAATCATTCTTATCAAGTCTTCCCTACCCATATCACTAAATGGGATACACCACTCTTCAGTGAAATGTATATGATATTAAACTCTAATAGCATATGGTCAAAGTTATCTAACCTCAAACATTAACTTCAATGGTCCAATTTACAACGCCTTTAACTATAAAATGAAAGATACAATGTACTCACCAAGTTAAAACCTCATAAATGGAACCCTATGAAAAGTTTAAGTCACCATTATCTAGGATTCTTTTTTCATATAATGGGAAAATTATGATCATTCTAAAAAAGAGAAAAGGCACAAAAATTATTAGGATGAATATTTGGTAAGGGGATAAGAAACATATATGGATAAAATGAAAATATATAGATCTTATATGAAACATCATTATACTCTGTAAAAATATATCTTATGCTCTCTAGGTTTTTAAATCTTGAAAAAAGTTAAAGAATACTTCTATTCCTCACATATATTAGTTCAGGTGGGTTTTTGGAAAATGTATGAGGAAGTTATTTCAATGTACTTGATCCCCTTTGAGTATTAAAATACTCATTCAAAACACAACATCATGATTTTTATTATACTTATCCCTTTTTTCTTTCTTATCCTAATAGACTATCCTTGGTATATAGTGATATTGAAAGTGTCACATATCAGTCCTAGCAACATCTATGTAAGATTACAATTTAAGGAGGAAACCTACTTTCATATCTAACGGGAATAATCTTGTCTTATTGAAATGGTAATTTTTCCTCATATCAAGCCCACCTATATCCAACTAAGAGTAAATGTCCTGAATGAAATCAATTTTTCAATACTTTATATCATAATAAATTACCCAAAATATGTTTATGGTACATTATATATATACATAATTCCTATATCCATCCAAGGGAACATGTTTAAAAGATAAAGGATTGATTTAGATACTTCTCACCAATGACTCATTTGTTAGGAAGTTATGATTTAACCTGATCCATTTCCATAAAATATTTTGGTGGATCCATTTATTATGATATAATTTTTAATGAGATTCATAGATTTTACTGAATTGATAGTTGAGGAAGCATAAAAGTCAATAAATTGACAACAATTTTTAATCAATATATATATTATCATAAATTATGCAAATGAAGATGAAAATACATAAATAAAAGTCTCTATTTACCTCTCTAAAACATGAGAGGAATATCCCCAAAAAAGAACCTTACATGGAAATATGACAAGGAATGAGTGGAAAAATGGAAAACGAGAACTATGATATGATTTGGGGGTCCAAACAATAAAAATAATCTAATTTCTATTAGGAAGAATTGAATGATTTCCATATATCTGATTTCTTGGTAGTTTCAACATTAGTTAGTGGATGAGTTCATTCAATTTATATAGCCACAAACTGATTCCTTGACTAGATGGTCTAAATTCCAACTGAAACTTTTAGCTTGCATGCTTTTCTATATGCTAAATAAGACTCATATTTTTAAATTTCGATAGTTTGATTAGCAACAAAGTTTCTCAGTAGTTTTTCATTGAATCTTATGAGTAGCCCACTCCATAAATCCAACCTGGATATTTTTTGATTTTGATGTCATGAAGATATTCCTATTGAATCTCCAATTATTCTTAGACAACTATGAATCTTTGTATAATAGTATAAAATTCATTATATTAAAACTAAATCTATTCCAAAACACACAAACATTTAGATAAGGCAATTCACCTAACCCCCCTTCTCAAATATAGAAGTTCAAGTGATAAAATAATGGATGATTTTTTATTCCCTTTCACAAGTTATTCAGTTCATGGAAACAACTACATCACTGGAGATCACTTCATCTTCTAGAACTATAACACACTCTAGGATATGGTTTCTTGTTGGAAAGGAATGTGTAGTTGATAAAGAAATATTTAGAACTGAATTTTAGGATTATGTGTCAAGAGGGGCTTTCCCTAGAAAATATTGATCAACATGGATTTTATGAACATCTGGTATGATAAATAAATATAGTAGTTTCATGTAATTATATAATTATGAATACTCATAAGATGAAATATAATAATTAACATAAGTGGTTTACCCTTTATTATTCATGGAGTTTAGTTCGATGATATCATCACCCCATGTTGACTCCTCATCAGCCACATTTTCCTGAAAGTATAGACAAAATGTCTTTGGGGTGACTCCTCATAGAAAATGATTTTATAACAATCATTTCATTATTGAGGGTATGTAAAGGAAAAAATAGTTGAAAATTAATTTATGTATGGATGATTAAAGTTCAGATGTCCATATTAATCATCAACAACTAGAGTTATATAAACACCATAAGTCATTTCTCATCATGAACCCCATAATAGTGATATGGGCCAACTCCTATACACATTAGAACTGATATATAAATTGATATCTTATATAAGGATATTAGTTAGAGACTTAATTAACTCTTACAATAAGAACTCCATATTTCTGTTAGATTTTATATGAATGGTTTTCATTTGAATTACTAGTATCGTCCACCAGTTCCACAATTAGAGCCTCATAAGAAGTGGTCAAAAATTTCAAATAACACCCTACAACATGGCATAAAACATGGGTGTCCATATTTATTTTTATATGATCGTAATATCTTAAAGTATTGGTATACAAGTGAATTGAGTGTCCAAAACTATGTTCCTCCATAAATATCTGTCAATATGAACTGTTATCCATCCATGAAGTAACTGGACTAGACAATAGGTGTTATGGGAATTTTGACCTGGTTAACCATGTTCCAAAATTTAGTAGTACTTCCAAGGTTGGAACAATGAGGTTTACAAAAACCCCAAATGATAAATGCATATTCATTGTGAAGGATGCATCCCATAACCTCAGTGATAGTATCTAAGGTAAATAGTATCCATCTACTAAGAAATATCACCCTGAGACATTCCAATCAAAGAACAGATCCTAGGCATACTTTGAAACCCCCACATCATGTATTGAACATCATCCAAAACGGACTAATAAGTAATTTGAGACCCACCCGTATGATGGTTTATCAACGTCTTCAATATCTTTTAGTTATGTTTTGATCCATGGGAAAATAGAAACATCTTGATCCATAAAATAAGGGGGATGTTGAGAGATAAATGAACATCTTTATTTAGTGTATCTTTAAGCAAATTCTATTTATCCCACTTCTGAATGGGAGTTCATTAAGCATTTTCCATGTCATGAATCAACATGGGATACCCTATATCTAAGAACCCAAGATGGATCATGGCAAGTCCTGGAGGGAGTTCCTAGTCCCCACGGGCTGGACACTAGTTGCGAGGAATCAAATGTACACAAATAATAATGATTTCACCAAATAAAACAACATAATAAATGGACCACCACCCATGAATCTAGAATCATCATTCCATACATCGCATGATCACACAAACAACGTAATCTATTTCAAAATAATAAAAATATGAACAATGCATACATAATAAACAAAAATAAAATCCAATTAATCTAAAAAAACATCTCAGAATAAGAACAATTCAACATTAATAATAAAACAAAGATAATACTAAAAAAGAAAAGAATAAATGGTTAACATGGAATCATACAAAAGGAAATTAAAATAAAAAAAATAAATACCCATATCCATGTGTTAAGTAATACGATCCATTGTTTGGATCCTCCACCATACTCAAACCAAAACTGGAAGTCCAACTACTACTCAACTGAAGACTGAACAGAGCCTGAAATTTCTATAGGTATGAGATAAAATATCAGAATGTAACCTCTCTACACCCCATATATACACTTTAAAAGTAAATCAATTTCATG
This sequence comes from Viscum album, assembly GCA_963277665.1. NCBI lineage: Eukaryota > Viridiplantae > Streptophyta > Magnoliopsida > Santalales > Viscaceae > Viscum > Viscum album. The sequence goes on along the minus strand of CAUJRU010001266.1, from coordinate 41,291 downwards.
ATAGTTTTAAATTGTTATTAAAAATTAAGAGTTTCATTTAAATTTAAAAACAACTTACATGAACCCCTTTCTTTAGATCATTTTATACAAGTAAATAGTTTACCCATTGAAACAAAAAAATATGAAACATTTTAGGTAAGGATAGAGATTAATGTAAAATAATAAGTTTTTAAAACTATTTTTTTTGGAAAAAAGCATTATTAAAATTTAATTCAAATAACCCACTTTTAAAACCCCATTTTTAAGAAAAACCAAGATAACAATAAAGAGATAAATAGTGCACCTTTTTAAAATAAATATAATCACTAAATATAAATAAAAACATACATTAAAATGTATATAAGTGGAAAAAAATACTACATAGAAAGAAATGTAAGAAACAAAAATATCCACTCAAGTAAACGAATAATAACTAAATGTAAATAGAAATAGAAACCACTCAATCAATAGGAAACATAACCAAATATAAGCAAAAATATCATCATTGAAATAATGTAATGAAATCAAATATAAATTTAATTAATATCCAAACAATGAATGAAGATAAATTAATGTAAGTTATATCATGGGGTGGTCCTAGGGAAAATAAATTTAGAGAAACCTAGGATCCTTGAACCATCTCAATGATCAAACCAATTATATATGTTCTCATGCACATGCTTATAGGGAGACCCATGTAATGAATTAGTGGTAATTTAATCTATAGCACAATATTATTTAGTTAGTGTTCTTGAAAATTATAAAGGCTTCCGAGAGTGTAATCAGTGCGTAATAGTTATTTATTTTAGTGTTCCCTGCCTAATATTCTGAGCTCCCATGATCAACTAAATAGAGGTGGTTATATAAGTTATAAAACATTTACATAAATCATTAACAACATAAAATACCTCCCCTCACCTCATCTTCAAGACCTATTTCCCAAATATCCCAATCTTATAAAGCACACCCCATTCAACATAACCATGAATCTATAACATAGTAATAAATATGGGATAATTCGAAACTTTTTCAGATTAACTACTAGGCATTGGGAAGATGTCATTTTGAAACAAATTATAAATTCAAATCATAAAATAAAAACCATAAAAAATACCTTAAATTCATATGAAACGTTAATTATTTTTGAAATTCCATTCAAATTCACAAAAGTTCAAATATCAAATAAACATTAATATGTTTTCTAAAATAAATAAATAAGAAAAAATAAAATCAAAAACATTCCTAAAAAATATCCACAAAATCTATAATAAATCTTCTCAAATAGACATTTAAATATAATTTTTTTAGAAAACCCAAACCCTTCTCTAGTCTGTATTTTTTTTAAAAAGATAGATTTATTTCATTAAAACCCTTTTGGAACCAAAAAACCCATTTTTAATCAACACAATACTTTAGAAAGACCCCTTAAATAATTTTACAAATCATTAATAAATGTAAATTATGCCACATTTCTTAATTAATAAATTTAAATTATAGAATGAAAATAAGAAAGTAATCAAAGATTAAAAACAAAAGATATATGCATGGAGCAACCTACCTCGATCTCATTGAATTGATAGCTAATGTGTTATTCAAACACAAAGAGGTGATGTCAAATGAATCTTAAATCATAAGAATCCTTATATAAAAAAAATTAAAACCTGAAAATGATGTTTATTTAAATTTGAAAAAGATAATTTAGAACATATGAAAAAACTTAACTCTTACCTTCCCCTCACTTATAATAATCCAATTCCACTAACAGTTCATTGTTATGATCAATATCAAAGGAGATATCAATGATATAATAATAAAAAAATCCTAAATAGATATGATAAAATACGTTTGTGGGAGAGAGAGAGAGGAAATAATGATTTCTACCCCCAGATTTACATCTATCTGCAAAAACCCTCCCTCACTTCCCATGTTTTACCCCCCACAATCCCTATGTATACCCATTTAATTTTTTTATTTATTTTGTTTCCACTTTACAAGCACATATAACACACCCCCAAATTTTTTTAACCATTTTCTTTGTCCCTTATTAAGCATGCATGCCTCCTACATTTTCATTTTTCTATATTCTTTTCTTTTTCCTTTTTAACACGACTAATTAAAATTTAAAATTTAAAGTAATAATAATAATAATATAATCTCATTATTATTATTATGAGCTAAATTAATAAGAATTATTAAAACCCCACGAATATATATATTCCTATATATAAAAATGAATCATGTTTTCATTTATTATATATATATATATATATATTTTAACAAAAATAACATCATAAATTATTATTATACACCGAAATGTGATTCAAACACAATAATTTTTCAATTATCTATTTAAATAAATTTTTTTAAAAAAAATTTATGTTTTAACTCAATCACATTTTTAAAAACATTTACCAATCCATAATGATGTCATTCATTGTAACCTCTCCAACATAAAGACTTTTAATCCCTAAAAAGTCCTATGAAATCCAAATGGAATGAATGACTTACATGATAAGGGAAGAAACCAACGATCAAGGATTCATACACTGGAAATGTTCTACCCACCATAAAGAATTCCCTCACTCTAACCCAAATATCATAAAATAAATGATTAAAATTGACACAACTCATCAAAAGAGAAGAACCCAATGATAAAATAATCTATCCCAAATTACAAAAACACTATTAATACTCATACATCATATGAAATAACATATTCTATAAAACATAAATCATTTTTAACAGATAAAATATTCCCAACATAAATTAGAATTTAAAGACCATATAATAGAAATCATATCCTTTGAAATTAAATATTTTACCAATATTAAAAGAAAAACATGGACTCGCCCGAAAAAAAAACGTAAAACAAATTGACTTATTATTCAATTTACATGACCAAAATCAATATCCCCCATAATAAAAATAAAAACCCTTTTTAAATATGGAGAATTAATTTCCCCTATAAAAATAAGTAAAAGGAAAAAATTTCATTCCACGTAGTTATTTATTACTAACTAAGACTATTTTTTCCAAAAAAAACTACCCTTAAAAGTTTATCTCCATAATTAAACTTATATAAATTATTATTTATTTAAGAAATATGTAAATAAGAAAGAAAAATAAATGCAACTATATCAATAGACTCAAAAATTAGAAACATGGTACAATCAAAATCTAAATATTTCCATTCATTAAAATGAATTTCTAACACCATTTCAATTTGGTTTCCACTAAAATAAAATTTTTAGATATAATTATGAAATGGATTTAGTGATTATTTAGTTTACATAACTTTATGTTTTTTTTATATCCCCCTAACACAAATCATGAATTTCAAAATCCAATACAGAGGAGTATTTCTTCTAAATAATAAAAAAAATTTAAAAAAAAAATTCAGAAAAAGCACATAATTAGAAAGAAATTTTTGGATTATCAAATACATCTTACATGAAATTAAAACTATTTAATTTATAAAGCATCACCACATCACTAATTGAAATTCTAAATATTCCCATATTTTAATCATTCCAATCGAATCTACCATTAAAACCTTTATTATATTTTATATATTTTAAAGAAATAGAAACCATCAATTGGAAAAACCAATCCATAATATGACACAATGTGTTTTATTTCATTAATATTAATTTAAATTATCAAAAAAATACATAAATGTAAAAAAACCTCATTTCTTTTCCAAAATCATATCCAAAAAGTTCGTCTTTTAAAAAAGTCATACACCAATGGTTATTATGCATGGAATGATACCCAACATAATTAAACAAAGACAATGAATTACGAAAATCAGCTCAATCCATTTCTCATATAGAATAAAAATAGATAAATAAATCATGAGCATATAATAATCTTCAATTTTCATAAAAATAAATCCATAATATTAAAATAAAACATTAGGATACTTCATGTAATGGAAAAAAACATCAATACCACACCTTTCCAAGATACATGGTTTGTGTGCAGAGTCTATATCCCATGAACCATGTCCAGCATCTTATTGGTTATTCTTAAAACATCCTTCAAAGATGGAATCATAACCATAAATAAGGATAAATCCAACATGAAATAGAAATTACACATGTCACAACATGTTCCCTGGGGCCTGTGTCATGACTACCCCAAGACCGACTCCCATAGTCTAGGGAATTATGACTAGCACTAAGTAGGCATAACCCAAATAAATGGGAGGAATTTGCGTAAGTACCTATACACATACACACAAATCCCAAGACATAGTTACTAGAAAGTGAAAATAGTATGTAAACAAATACAAGGTATGATAGAGTAAAACTGAATGTAAAAGAGGCCAGAATACAAGCCCAAAAAAACTAAAAGTAAAATTTCAAGTCTCTTGAACTCCTCTACAGAAACCCCTACCTGAAGGGTAGGTATTGAAACAGTTGTCTGAAGCTGTAGAAGAACACCTCATATGTCAGGTCACTCTAAGAACCACCTATCCCCAGTCCACCGTGGACTACATTGAAGCATCAATCATCTTCCCAAGACACGACACATGTGAGCAAAGCCCGTGTGGGGCTGAGTAAAACAATACTCAGTAGGGAACCTCGAAAAATAGAGTAAAATACCAAAAAAGAGAAACAATAAGAAGATACAGTCATCTCAATATAGGTATGTGTCAGTAACACATATGACAAGAACATTCATGTATACTTATAAAGGAATTCAAGATACAAGGTCTCATCCACTTCCAGCCATATGGTCCCACTTGTAGCATGCTCGATCTAGGATCTCCCAATCCTGGAGATATATAATAGAAAACACGTATAACTAGTCTATGAAAAGTATCTATGAGAGAATCTAGTCTTGATATGTCACAAAGTTTCCCAGAGACGTCTGGTCTTGTTATGACAAGGGGTCTCAATATCACAGCCATTCCTTAGTCATAGGATTCTTCTCAAGGAATTCTCATTCTGGGAGAACTCACTCTTCAATATTCGAAGTAATTAGAAACCCTCACAAGGAGGTCCCACTAATTTGGGACCCACCCAAGGAGAACACGCTGATAACTACCTGAAGCACACTAGTATGGTCAAGTCACGAAGGAAAGAATCTTATCCCGATGCAAAGATAGGGGTTCCTTCACACATGGCTCACTAGGGGACTCATGGCCCCACTAGAAACATAATTATAGATAGGGGATAAGTGACTTCATAAATATTGGTCACACCTTCTCCAAAAACCCTATCTATGGTACCATGAAGAGAAGTGAGGATTGATCGGGCCTCTTGGTGAAATACATGCTCCAAACCGCTGGGTCACTATCCAAACCAAGCTGAGATAACCCACTTCGGAACACGGGTCATCCTCTATGAAAGGAATAATATCATACATCGAAACTTCATAGGTCTTATCTCAATCTATATTGTCACCCTCTATGACATGATCAGGATCCTTCATTGTTCCCTCATAGTAAAGATTAAGAGAATGCTACCAGTCCCTTTTGGTCCAACTAAAAACCCACCGACCCATCTCAAAATTACCTCCTCATCACAAGGGTCTCAACACCATAGACATCTTGTCAAACAGATACTCTGTTTAAAAGATATGTCCATTTTTCTGAAAAAGGGTCGATCTGGGTCTGGGTCGGGTCTGACCAGATCCGGTCCAGACCACTAGGCTAGATCCATTGGTCCTGGTCCAGTTCGTTCCATTTGGCTTGGGCCCACTGGGTAGGCCCGATTGGGCTGGCCTAATGGGATTACTGGATCACAGCCTGCCGGGCCATTAGACCAAGATCGGCGACCCGATTCTACCGGTCTGACCCGCATCACATAAGTCGACTTCCATTAGCACATGGACCAATAGAGTTTCCCATCACCTCGACTGCTGGGGAGCGTAGCCCCCATCCATTCCTATCTGCTTATGTGGACTAAAAATCCCACACATGGCTCGACCGCGTGTGGTTGTTCAACACAGCGGACCACCGCGGGCTCCCATGGTCACCACCACGGGTGGTCGTCCTCCATCGTACTGGAATGAGGTCATGTCGGTAGTAACGCACCCGTGTTCCCTTCTACGGGTCATTTTATTCACTCTAGTTCTCCTATTATTAATCTGAAAGATGCTCTGTGATCCTCAGGTCACCACCTTCACTGTCATGGGCTTAGATCAATGTTATGATGCATCCCGATGAAAATCCATCTGAAAGGAGATATCCCCCACAATACTTCAATATATTTTCCACCGTCATCATCACACGTCCATCATACCATATCCATCCTAGGTCCACGATATGGTATCGTTAAGCCATGAATCATTTGTGAAATGATCGATCTATCATGAATTTTTGAGTTGCAGGCCAAACGAAGAACGCCCATGATGAATGAAGAATAGAGGGTGAAATACATGAACAAAAAAGGGGAATGAACCTCGATCAATGTTCATGTCAATCATGGTTTATTTTTGTTATAACAGTTAATGAAAATCCATCAATAAAAAAATATTAATCTCCCATAACCCCGAAAATAGGTAAAACCCACCCCACAACAATGAACGATCCATGGGCCAATATGTTTGTGGATTGGCCCACGCTTGTTTTAGAATATGATGAATGGGATGAAATAAAATCAAAACACAACACCATACCAAGATTCGGTTCGATTGTTGATGAAGAACGATTGCATCATTATCATTTATCAACCCTTGATCCACCACAATTCTTCAATGCTATTCTCAAGAGTTTCTCGAGAAAATATCTTGGAATTTTGCATATAATCTTGTATCCCTATAAATATATTAAATGAAGAAAACAAATTTCATCATTTTCATTGCTGTCTTGCATCATCGCCACAATTTTTCATTCATGAAAGATAATGGGTTTCCCCATCATTTTGTTGTAGCATCACCACACTAATAAAATTAAAAAAAATTAAAATAAACTTCTTTAAGTTAATTTTATTCTTCTTTAAAATGTCTAAAAACTAACTTTCACAGTTGACCCCCATCGGTCGATGTTAATCCCCTCATAATGAGAATTACACATTATGAACACAATGGTGGTCTCATATTTCTAATCCAAGTCACCATACTTGATTCATTAATATTTTAAAATAAAATAATTTTATTTAATTATTTTATTTACAGTTACGTCCTTTTTGGTTTTTATCATTAGAGACCCACACTGACTAATGTTATGTCATGCCTATGGTAAACCCGTCATCCTGAATGAAATGGTTCCCTCATATTTCGTATCTGGGAACCCATTTAATAGTTATTCCACTTTTTCATGAAAACTAGTCACGTGCACTATTAAAAACATAACACTTTTCATTGAACCATTCCAGGCACACTAGGCCTCGGAATCACATGTCATCTTACTGACTGGTCCCAAATTTCTCCCATAAATTTTCTAATAAGAAAACTAGGAAATTATGAGTCATTTGATTCTCCCCACTATAAGGCTTTACGTCCCTGAAATAAAAAACCAAGGGATACCGAAATAGATTAGGGTATGAGCATGAACCTGAGTCCCCCGCTCCCATGGGCTCTTCTGGAGATTCTCGTACTGCCACCAGACAAGAACTAAAGGAATCGACTTCCCATTGAGGGTCCTCTCCTGTATATCCTTGATATCAATGACAAGGTTGTGAACTGAGAATCCAGATCAGAAACTATCATCTATTTTATTCCATGGAGTTGAGATATCACCTACACATAGAGGCATCCCAAGATCTTTACTAAACTCTTTTCCCAAAAAGATATGAATTGGCCGACTTGGTGAGTTGGTCAATGATAAACCAGATGGTATCATGTCCCCTGGACATATGTGGTAAAATAATCATGAAGTTCATCAGTATCCTTTCTCAATCCCTTCCTTGCACCCCAAGGAAGAAAAGAGAAACCCCTTCCAAGCACAGGGGCTCACCATGGTGAGTTGAAAAACCAATAAACTGATTCAAACAAGAACTAAGCTTTTATATCAATAGGTATGCCCAACTTCAACATGTTCTATCATCCTCAATGTCCTCCTTGACACCCACATGCATATCCCGATGCATCTCTCAACTCTAGGTGTCCAATACTACAATTGTGTGTCTTATGAAAATAACGACAAGCTCCCCACCTTTCTAATATCCAGTATTGGTATTCCCTATGGAAAAATAAGCATGTAAAGTGTCATAGTTGGTATCATTGAGCTATACCTCCCTGAATCATTTTAAAAGTGGAGGGGTAAAAATAAAAACTGGAGATAAGCTACTCCATATCCATCCACAAAGGATAACCGCTATGATGCCTCATTCAGTAAATGATAACTAGATTCTTTTCTAAGAGAATATGATACAAAAATACTCTTTTCAGAAGTATATAAAAACTCTAAGTCATAGTCCTGGAGGAACTCCAGGCATTGCCTCTATCTCATGATAAGAACCAAATGAAAGAAGATATACTTGTGACTCTTGTGGTATGAGTAGACGATAAACCTCCCACCTATCTTGTAGTGTCGCCAAATCATCAATGAGAAGACTGCCATTACTAACTCAAGATTGTGGGTTATATAGATCTTATCATGTGATATCAACTGACACAAACCATAGGCAATCACAGCTTGCCTCTACATCAGGACACAACCATGTCCAGTCCGTGATGCATATCAGAACACTACGTACTCGACTCCCTCATTTGGAAAACTTTTTCTTAACTTCTAAAAGTCCTATGTCCACCTTTCTATCAATTTGAAAGGCTGACCCTTTCAATTTATCTAAGTGTTCATCAACCCATTGGTAGTGGATACGTTTTCTCCACAGTCAATTGGTTAAAGTGCCAGTAATCCACACATAACCTCAAACACTGGGTTTTACTAATAACTTCCCCTACAATTCCCCCACTTTCACCCTCATCTTGTGAATCTCTGTAAAATCCATCTGATATACTAATTCTAATATCAGTTCTATCTCTTAGTGTTATAAAAAAATAAATAATGAAAAAGAAGTTTATCTCCCTGTGGGAAGGTAAACCTAGAAACATATCATGGAAATATTCCCTTGTAATCCACCACTAATGTTGGGAACTCACAACTCATAACATCCACTTCCCTGAGGGTAAGGCTAGCCAACTCAAGGGTGGAAAAATTCACCCTCCTATGTATGATTCTATATCATGCTGCCCGAGTTTCCTTTTTTTTTCAAAGTAAAACCCTATTCCATCACTGTAGACATACCAATCTTTTTTCCTAAAATATTAAATCCAAGTATGGACTATCGATAACCAATCCATATCAAGAATGATTTCGTATGGCCTTGACGCTATCACCAATAGGTTCAAACCAAAACTCTCACCTCAAGGGTCAAATCACACTATCATCACTTGTGTGATTACTGAGTCTCCTCTCATAGGTATCTATAGACATAACGGTCATGTCAATAGTTTAACCGGAAACTCTAGAACTAGAACAATATTCTTGACAAGGAAAGAATGATTAGAACCTATTTCAATCAATACAACAGCTAAGAATATACATAGACCATACCTCAAATCATTCTTAGAGCCCTTGGGTCATACACCTCAACTATGTGCAACTGTCCACTCCCATTTCCTCTAACTTCCTAAGCATGTTGTGGACCACTTAGAGGTGGTGGTGATAACATGTAGAAATGTACACCAACTCCTACTACTCTACTAGCTACTCTACCACATCCTCTACCATGCAGATCCATTTGTTTATGTCACCTTCTCTACCTTAGTGGCCCATCCACCATTTCCCTACTTTCCTACTATTGACATTCACTTGTTGTATCCGCTCAACGAATGGATTTTCACCCATAAGGGTTCTCTCTAGCACCCTAGAATACATAGGATTTAATAGAGGAATAAAGGTTTCTAATAAATACCTATGAACACCTTACTCAAAGGTTTGAGCCCTGAATAACTGGTCATGTATCATATCCATTGAGTACTAGGGAAGGTTGGTGTGACTCGATGAATACTCAGATGATGAAATGATGTCCATCTAAAGTTATACAAGCTCTTGTTCATGTATATACCTTATCTTATAAGGTTATAACTCATTCTCTGAAAAAGGTTATCAAAATATATCTATGGAAGAGTCCCCTCATTATAAGATTGGGTAATATAAACCTTGACATTACCCTGTTGAGCCCCATAGAAGGATCACCAATATAACCACCATATGATGTAATGGTGTCCGGACTGGATGGAAAACATAGTCACCACTTCAAGGCATTCCAAAACCACCTGAAAGTTATGCTCGCCTTAGAACTTGAGGGGTCTCTTTCCCAGATAATCATGAAGTGAGATCACATCGTGCATCCCATCTGCTAGTACTACGTGTACCTTGTTCTACTCTACATGTGGGGGTATAGATGGTACACCACTTAGAGGTGTTGTCTCTAGTATGAATCCATGTACCCATATCTCATCACCCTAAAAATCATCCTCATGATCACATGGTGGAATCCTCACTGATTGTCTACGTGGAAGAATCTTGAATCAAAACAAGATGTACCATGATCAATAGATTATACCTAGTGATTTGACTCAATAATGCAATAGAAAACACAACCCATTCCTAATCAATGCATGTGGCATAGTTTTTACCTGCAACTAGTGTTTTCATATACCAAACCAAAAAGAATATTTCAATCTTCTAGTTTATGGATACGTCGGATGCCTCACCAACACTGGATTCCCTGGCCTGAAAGCTGAACTTGAAACACATAACACTATTTCCAAAAACCAAACTCATAGACTCTAGGTTCTTAAGTTAGAATAAACATGCCCTCTAATACCACTATTTCAGGACCCATCCCCCATGGCCCATACCATGACTACCCTAAGCCCACCTCCCATAGGCCAAATGTGAGTGACTAGCGCTGAGTAGGCATATCCCAAACAAATGGGAGGTACTTTCATAAGAACCTATAATCAGACACACAACTCCAAGACACAAATGATGGAAAGAGAAAACACTAAGTAAATAAACACAAGGTATGACAAAAGAAAACTGAAGGTAAATGGGGCTAGAATACAAGACCCACAAAAAGGAAATGTAAAAGTACAAATCTCTAGAACTCCTCCCTAGAAAACCTTACCTAAAGGGTAGGTACAAAAAAATATGATTGAAGTCACAGAACACACCTCGTCTATCAAGTCACTCTAAGAACCACCCTACCCCGGTCCACTAAGGACTCCTTCAATGAATCAATCATATGCACAGGACATGACACATGCAGGGAAATCCCGTGCTGGGGTGAGTAAAACAATACTCAGTAGGGAACCTCAAAACACAAAGTAAAAGACCACAAAAAACACCACTAAGAAGATACAGTCATCTCAACATAGGTATGTGTTGGGTCGGAAAAAAAACGAGGAATGGAGAATGATGGCAAGAGGGGGGGTGAATTGCCTTTTTAAAAAATGATTAATAAATCAAAAAACAAAGTAAAAATGCAGCGGAAATAAAGAAGGCAAGACACACGAAATTGATAACGGAGTTCGGCCAAAACCCGGCCTACGTCTCCGCTCCCAACTCAACCGTTGAGAGATTCCTACCGCTTGCAATTCAATGGTTTTAGCAAGAAACCCACTAGGCTTTGAGGTAGCACTAGGACCTATTACAGCTTGCTTTTTGTGGTTTAGCAAGAACCCACTTGCTTTTGATGGTTTAGCAAGAACCCACTAGCCTTTTTAACGGGTGAAGGCTAGCTCACCGAAACACAAGCCTTTTAAAAGGAAAGGCTTGAAGAAACCTCTTCACACCTTAATGGTGGTGTGAGAACCCAAGAGAAAGAGGGGATGAGAAAAGTGGGAGTTTGTAGGCACAAACTTAATTTAAGCTCAAAAAGATAAAACAAGAAAAACCGTAATTGAGGAAGTCTTGGGCGCCTTTGATTGAAGATGTTGAAGGCCGCTTCCAAGCTTCTTGGGTGGAGCTCCTTGGATGTGGAAGTTGTTGGAGCGCTTGAGGTTCCTTTGAAGGAAGTCGCCGGAGGTTGGCCAAATGATGAGATTTGTGTACGTTGGCTTCACAAGTGTTCCGGTTGGTGTCCGGGGCTTCCTCAGCCTTTATTTATAGGCATGGAACCCATTGGGGGCCTTCGGAGCCGTTGGAGAAGTCCTCGGAGCCGTTGGAGGCCAAAAGATGGTTGACTGGTCAAACCCAACGGCTAGTTTGACTAGGCTACCGGCTGGCCGGTACAAGGCCACCGGCTGGCCGGTGCCTTGGCAGAGGCCGATCCTTCTTTTCCAGGCACCACCGGCTGACCGGTGCCAGAGCCACCGGCTGGCCGGTGGTGAGACAGTAGCTCTTACTATTCGGGCTGGATGCCACCGGCTGGCCGGTGGTCAAGCCACCGGCTGACCGGTGGTGAGGCAGTGGCTCCCCTTTGAGTGCAGGTGCCACCGGCTGGCCGGTGGTCAAGCCACCGGTTGGCCGGTGGTCTGGACAGAGGAATTCCTCTTGTCCAGTCCTCCAGCGGCTGGCCGGTGGTCTTCCATCGGTTGGCCGGTGGACTGAATTTCAGTCCACTTTTGGCTTTCTTGGGCCATTCCTTTGGCCATCTCTTGCCTATCATCCACAACACTTAAAACACAATATTAGATAAAAAATAAAGGTGATTGTGATCATGAAAATCAAACAACGAGGGGAACGAGATGTACAACAATCTCCCCCTATTTTGATGATCACAATCACCAAAACAATTAAAGTAAAATACTGAAATTAAAGACATTCTTAAAGAGTAATTTGAAAATAAATCAAAGCATGATAAAAAAGGATTCTCCCCCAATCAATCAAGAAATTTATCCCCCTTTGTGATTATCAAAATAGAATGGGGCATAAAACTTGATTGAGGGATAAAGTTTGAAAAACAAGATGGAGATATTAAACCAATGAAATTTTTGAAATTGGAATTGCAAGTTTTGAATCAAAAATTGAATAACAGTTTGAATTGAAAGTTTTAAAAGAGAATTGAAATATTTTGAAAGATTTTGAATGAAAATTTGAAACCAAGTGTTGAAATTGAAAGTTGGAATCGAAAATTTTGAAATTACAAAAAAAGCTTAAAAGATCCTAACTCCCCCTAAATAAAAACAAAAAGTCACCAGGGAGAGGGATTTTGAAAAGAGATGATTTTCGGCCCGGAGAGACTCGCAAGAAGGGATTTTTCAATCCAAACTTGTCTCATGGCGGGTCTTCTCCTATAGAACTCATCGGAAAAGAAAAAAGACTTGGGTTGGCCGTACCGGGCATTTTTTCAATTACACTCATAAATGAGGTGCCCGGGTTTTTTACAATAATTGCAAAATTTAAAACTAGAGCTCCCCCTTACAAAAACAGTGGGTGCATGAGAGGAGGAAGCTTGGTTGGTGTAGCCAAGTCCTTGAGTGGTTCGGGAAATTTGTTGGGAACCTAGGATATTGTTCAAATTTTGTTCCCCTTGGGTGAACTTAGCTAGGGTCTCCCTTAGGTCTTTGATGGTTGATTCCATGGAATCAACATTTGGAAAATTTTGGATTTTTAGGGTGAGTTCCTCCTTCTCTTTGAGAAGTTGGTCTTTTTCGGAGGAAAGCTTTTTGAAATTCTTTTTTAAAGCAACAAATTTTGATGAAAGCTCATGAAAACCATTTTCTAGTTGGTCTCTGGCGTATTGGAGATCCTCATAGGATAAATGATTTAAAGAATTTGAATTTGAAGAACAAGAGGATGAGGAGTCGGAAGATGTTACCTCATGACATGCCATTAGGCATTTCGTACCGTTGTCGCTCGAGGAGGAGGAGGAGGATGATGAGGAGTCACTCCATGTGGCCTTGAGGACCTTTTTCTTTCCTTTTTCCTTTTGCGTGGCCCGTTTTTTGTTGAGTGGGCAATCGGGCTTGTAATGGCCCTTTTCGCCGCACCCGTAGCATTTCACCTTGGGCTCGGATCTTGCGGTGGGTTCTTGCTTTCGCGCCTTGCGGTATTTCTTCTTCTTCTTATGCTTCTTCATAAATTTTTGCATTTGGCGGGCGAGATTCTCCATTTCTGAGTCGCCGCTTGATGATGAGGACGATGAGGAAGATGAGGATGATGAGGAGGAGCTTACTTCTTTTTGTACCTTGAAGGCAATATTCTTTGGAGTCTTGATTGGTGTGCCCTCCTTTTGAGCTTGCCTCCTCATCGTGATCTCATAAGTCATGAGAGATCCGATGAGCTCCTCTACCGGCATATTTTTGACGTCCTTAGCTTCTTGGATCGCCGTCACCTTTGGTGCCCATGAGCTCGGAAGGACCCATAATATCTTCTTGACCATCGTCTCAGCTGAAACATCATCACCAAGGGATTTTCTACCATTGCACACATCAGTAAATCGTGTAAACATTTCAGAAATTGATTCATTTGGGTGCATTGAAAAAGACTCAAAATCCTGACGGTACATGTCCAATCGAGTATCCTTTACTTTGTTGGTCCCCTCATGGGTAACCTCCAAAAGTTTCCAGATTTCATGTGCGGAGGTGCATGTGGAAACTCGATTGAACTCATTTCGGTCAAGGCCGCAATGAAGAGCATTCATGGATTTGCCATCAAGCTCAAAATTTCTAATGTCGGCTTGGGTCCATTTGGATTCTTCGGGGGAAGACAAAGAATAACCTTGCATGACAATTTTATAAATCGGATAACCTATGCTTCTTAAAAAAGTGGTCATGCGGGTTTTCCAAAAATTATAGTCGGACCCATCAAAAAATGGAGCCCGACCCAATGAGTAGCCCTCGGGGGCGAAAGAGGTGGATGCCATCACAATGGATCTTTGAATTTGAAACCTTTTAAGGTATTACTCAAATTATCCCTCTGATACCAATTGTTGGGTCGGAAAAAAAACGAGGAATGGAGAATGATGGCAAGAGGGGGGGTGAATTGCCTTTTTAAAAAATGATTAATAAATCAAAAAACAAAGTAAAAATGCAGCGGAAATAAAGAAGGCAAGACACACGAAATTGATAACGGAGTTCGGCCAAAACCCGGCCTACGTCTCCGCTCCCAACTCAACCGTTGAGAGATTCCTACCGCTTGCTTTTCAATGGTTTTAGCAAGAAACCCACTAGGCTTTGAGGTAGCACTAGGACCTATTACAGCTTGCTTTTTGTGGTTTAGCAAGAACCCACTTGCTTTTGATGGTTTAGCAAGAACCCACTAGCCTTTTTAACGGGTGAAGGCTAGCTCACCGAAACACAAGCCTTTTAAAAGGAAAGGCTTGAAGAAACCTCTTCACACCTTAATGGTGGTGTGAGAACCCAAGAGAAATAGGGGATGAGAAAAGTGGGAGTTTGTAGGCACAAACTCAATTTAAGCTCAAAAAGATAAAACAAGAAAAACCGTAATTGAGGAAGTCTTGGGCGCCTTTGATTGAAGATGTTGAAGGCCGCTTCCAAGCTTCTTGGGTGGAGCTCCTTGGATGTGGAAGTTGTTGGAGCGCTTGAGGTTCCTTTGAAGGAAGTCGCTGGAGGTTGGCCAAATGATGAGATTTGTGTACGTTGGCTTCACAAGTGTTCCGGTTGGTGTCCGGGGCTTCCTCAGCCTTTATTTATAGGCATGGAACCCATTGGGGGCCTTCGGAGCCGTTGGAGAAGTCCTCGGAGCCGTTGGAGGCCAAAAGATGGTTGACTGGTCAAACCCAACGGCTAGTTTGACTGGGCTACCGGCTGGCCGGTACAAGGCCACCGGCTGGCCGGTGCCTTGGCAGAGGCTGATCCTTCTTTTCCAGGCACCACCGGCTGACCGGTGCCAGAGCCACCGGCTGGCCGGTGGTGAGACAGTAGCTCTTACTATTCGGGCTGGATGCCACCGGCTGGCCGGTGGTCAAGCCACCGGCTGACCGGTGGTGAGGCAGTGGCTCCCCTTTGAGTGCAGGTGCCACCGGCTGGCCGGTGGTCAAGCCACCGGTTGGCCGGTGGTCTGGACAGAGGAATTCCTCTTGTCCAGTCCTCCAGCGGCTGGCCGGTGGTCTTCCATCGGTTGGCCGGTGGACTGAATTTCAGTCCACTTTTGGCTTTCTTGGGCCATTCCTTTGGCCATCTCTTGCCTATCATCCACAACACTTAAAACACAATATTAGATAAAAAAGAAAGGTGATTGTGATCATGAAAATCAAACAACGAGGGGAACGAGATGTACAACAGTATGTGTCAACAAAACATATAAAAATAACATCCAGGTATACTCATAAAGGATTCCAAGACTTAAGGTATCATCCACTGCTATCCATATGGTCCCTCTCATGGCATGCTAGATCCGAGAGATCTCACACCTCGAGCTATCTGATAGTAATCACATATAACTTGTATACCAAAAGTTTTTGAAAGAAAATATAGTCTTAATACATCATGATGTTTCTTTAATACATTTGGTCTTGCTAAGAGAAGGAGTCTGGATATCACAGCCAATCCTTGGTCACTAGATTATGCTGAAGAAATTCTTCTTCCAGGACAACTCACTCCTCATACTATTAAGTCCATAGAGACCCTCACAATGAGGTCCCACTAATTTGGTCCCCACCCAAAGATAACACATTGAGAACTACCAGAAGTACACTTTTCTGGTCAAGTCAAGAAAGAAAAAAAATCTGGTCTCAATACATAGATAGGGATTCCTGCACCTACGACTCACTAAGGGACTCATGGCCCTACTAGAAACATCATATTAGATAGGGGATAAGTGACCGTGTAAATATTGGTCACAACATCACCAAAAACCCTATATTAGGTACCACAAAAAGAAGTGAGGATAAATTGGGACACTCAGCATGATACATGCTCCATCCTGCTTAGTCACTATCGAAGTTGGGCTAATACCAGCTAATTCGGAACATGGGTTATCCTATTTTACAAGAATGAGATAATACACTGAACCTTCATAGTAAATACCAAGGGTACAGTCTCAATCTCTACATCCACCCTCTATGATAGAATCATGATAATGCATCGATCCCTCATAAGAAAGAGAATGGTAATTATTCTATCCCCTTGTGGACAAACTAAAACCCCACCAAGGCATCTCAAAAGGATGACCTCGTCACAAGGGTCTCAACTTAGTAGATATATCATCAAATGGATGCTCCGTCTGAAAGATACATCTATTTTCTTAAAAAAGGGTCGATTGAGGTCTGGGTCGGGTCTGACCTGACCTGACTAGGTTTGGCCCCCTGGGCTTGGTTCATTAGTCCAAGTCAGGCCCAACCCATTGGTCCTATCCTGCTCAGTGGCTCGGTTCTACCTGTCCGGCCCACGCCACGTGGGCAAGCCTCCTCCATCATGCATCCTAATCGCATGTCATATCACCCCAAGCACTGGGGTGCGCCGCCCTATCCCAGACCGGTCTGATCATGCAGACCGTAAATGTCGCACACAACTTGGCTGTATGCTTCCAGTCAACGTGGTAGACCACCATGGGCTCCCATGGTCGTCATCGTGGGTGAACATCCTCCACCGCACCATCACGTGGCCTCTACCGAGGGCGGCCATCCACCGTCGCATTAGCACACGCCGGAAGAACTGGCATGCTGCTGCCAAACTGGAAAATGGCTGCCGCTGGGGGTGGCCATCCTCCACCTCCACGGCACATGGCTGCCTCCGCATTCCCTCGCAGGCCACAAGATTCACTATGGTTCTCTGATTGTAGATCTGAAAGATGTTTCATGATCCTCAGGTCACCACCTTCACTGTTATGGGCTCAGATCCATGCCACGATCCATCCCAGTGCAAAGCTGTTCGAGCGGCGATATCTGCCGCATCACTTTGATCCATTGTCCACCATCATCTTCACACCACCGCCATAGAACATCCATAACAGGTCCGCGATATCGAATCATCATGCCAAGAATCATTTGCGAAACAATCAATCGATCATTAATTTTCAAGTCGTGGGACAAATGAAGTATGCATGGAACGAATGAAGAATAGAGGGTGAAAGGCATGAACCAACAAAGAGGAACGAAACTCGATCAATGTTCCTGTCGATCATGGTTATTTGACATTAGAACGGTTAACAAAAACCAAAAAAATACAATATTATTCTCCCATAACCCTGAAAATAGGTAAAACCCATCTTGAAACAACAACCGATCCACATGCCAATATGTTTGTGGATTGGTTTGGGTTCATCATAGAATATCGAGAATTGGGGGGATACAATTAGAACACAAAACCCTAACTGGATTCGGTTTGATCATTGATGAAGAGTGAATGTGTTTTTGTCATTTTTCGATACTTGATCCTCGATTCATTGGATAGTAAGGTTGTTGACCCACCACCGTTTTCCAATTCATTTCTCCAGAGCTTCCCGGGAAATTCTCTAGGATTTTCCTTCTAATCACGTATCCCTGTCAAACTGTTAAATGAAGAAAAAACATTTCAACATTGTCGTTGCAGAATTACAACATCACCACGTAGTTTCATTCATGAAAGAGAATGGGCTGACCCATTGTTGCTTCATAACATCTCCACATTTTGAAACATAAAAAAAAGAAATAAAATTAACTTCTTTAAGTTTATTTTATTCTTCATTAAAATGTCTAAAGATTAAATTTTGTAGTCGACCTGCACTAGTCGATGTTAGGCCCCTACCTAAGGAAAATAAAAAATTATGAACTCAATGGTGGTCTCAGGTTTCCAATATGAGTCACCGTACATGAGTTATTAATATTTTAAAATAAAATAAATTTATTTAATAATTTTATTTATGGTTACGTCTTTTTTCAGGTTTTATCCTTAGATACCCGTTACAACTAAAGGAAAGTCGCATATAGGGTAAAATTTTCATCTTGAATGTGACATTTCACTAATATTTTTGATCTAGGCACCCATTTAAGAGTTATTAAAATTTTTCAGGAAAACCTATCACACGTTCTATTTAAAATATAACACTTTTCATCAAACCATTCTGGGCACATTGGGCCTCTGAATCACACACCGTCTCTTCTCATAGTCTCAGAATTTTCCCAAAAATTTTCTAATAATACAACAAGGAAAATCTGAGTCATTACAACACATTCCTAACTACCCATAAAATCTCAAGGTTTAGTACAATAGATGGAGATCTGACACCTGATTGGAAGTTTCCTTATGAGTTCCAAAAGTTCGATATTTTTTCTACCATGACTCCATAAATAACATAAATTAAAACTTGGTTCTAATATATTTTTTATGAACCGGCCTAGGTCATCCTGAATCCAAGCACCTGATTCATCTCTTGGAATAGCCCAAATAGAATTCCCAACCCCCACAGGATAGAAAGTAGGGCATGGGAATCTAATTTTACACTAGTGGGAATGATTTCACTCAATAAGAAAAATATAAGAAAAAGAACATTAATTGAAATTTTTTAATGATCATTCCTTACATTAGATAATTACATAAAAAATAAGTAGTTTCAATATAACGAAAATCCAAATAATCAATAACTCATTAACTAAAGGTAAAATCCAAAAAAAAACATCTAAAAATGAATAAATTCTAATATTAATACCAAAAATAAGATTTTTGGGGGATAAATTGGATGGAAATTCCCTAGGAAATCCCATGCACCACCAAATATATATTCATTTTCTACCAAGTATATAGAATATATAAATACAAGTGAGATAACAATGACCATATTCACAAAAAAATGGGAAAAAATTAGGTGATCCAAATGAGATGAAAAAAATGTATAAAGAAAAAAAATAATTAAAATAAATAGAAATAAAATTATAAAAAAATATTTATATTTAAGGTTCTTCAAGACTTTGTGTCGGGTTGGTGTAGCTCAATCCATTTGAATTATGTTTGGATGAATGCTTTTGGGCCATACTAAACACTAGGCATCAACTCTTATGGGTAGAGCTCTATGGTTAGGTCATTGAAGGTCACACGGGGAAACAAATCCCTTATCTATGGGATGAAGTCCACCCACTCAACTTTCAGGGCACTATAGAAACCATGGTCGACTATAGTAGAGCTGATCGGGTGACACTGATAGGGAACTGTAGTAGTGAAGACTTTGGCATGACTACTATAGAATCTCGTACATTAGAGAAAATAGTACTATAGATCTGCATACATATTTCCAATAGACATTGTAGCATCTTTGACTTGGGTTTCCACAACACTATAGAAGTGTGTATTTCCATCCACCTTTCACTATAGAGAAATGGATTTTTTGTGCAGTTGGTGGCATAGTACTTCATAATATTTATTATCTCATTTTAATCTTGGGTTTTGTGTGTTTCATAGAACCTAAAAAATAAATGTAATTTTCCCTCAGATTATAGTGACATTTATACCTCTCTATGGATTTAGGGATTACTTCTAAACCACATAAATTATTATGTATGTGTTCATATTCTTTTTATTTTGTTTCTGTCTTTTCTTCATCCACAAAAATGATATGTCGCAGTGACTCATGACATTTTTTCAAAACATTTTTTTCCTATGGGCTTGGTAAAATCACCACCCACTCATATGATTTATTTATACTAAAAAAACTAAGTATAATATAAAATCAAGGAAATGAAGATCAAGAAAAGAATCACTTGTAGGAATAAAAAATTTATTCCAAAAAAGAATAAATGGATACTTACATGTTTGGATGACTTTACATTATCTAAAAATAATTAGAGGCTTCAAAGATTAAATAGGATGTTACAAGATTTGGAATAGTGTACTAATACCAAGAATTATTGGTTCTCTATTCAATATTCTTGAGTGGTATTTAACAAGATTCATGAGAATGAAATTACTTCACTAAAAAAACATCACTAGGAAAAGAACAAGAATTTTAAGAGGATGCACGCCTTATTATTAGACCACTCCTGGGTATTTATTACTATAAATTACTAGGGGTTCTGAAGTCTGAATGGGAGAAAAATACTTGAAAAAACAAGTTGATTTCAATTGAACGGATTTCCCTACATTGTTTATAAATTCCCTCTAAGAGTTACATTGAATGAACAGGTAGCAAAACAACCAAGGTGAACTAGAAAATGTCACATGTGTTGGATAAACAACCCAAGTGGAAAGAATCTTTTTCATGGATGGTGAGGATGCAATAGTGTGGACAATGTAATGAAAATATAAACTTATACCCATGTATAAGAAATATAGATTAATGAAATTTCAATGAGGTAGTGTGGATGGACATGAAAAGGATAGGGCTAAAATGGTATCCCATCATGGGCTCAAGGTGAAGGCCCTGGTCAAACCAGACCAGCTAAAAAATATAGTACAAAACCTTAGAATAAAATAAAATTTAAAAATTTTACATGCAAGAGTAATAAACACAGTATATGGAATGGGAGATCAAGCATGGAAATTTATATGGAAAAAAAAAATTAAAAAAGATGCATTATTTTTATATAAATATGGTAATATTCATGAATCTAATTTTATTCAATTGGATCAAAAATCAATAAATCTAAATAATGGAAGAACATAGACAACTTAACGGATTTGGTCAAACTATTGGCTACATTGTTTTCAGTGTGATAGAAATGATTTTTTTTTTAATTTAATAATGTCTTTAATTAAATTTAATATAATATCAATGTGTTTAGTCATACCATGGAAAACTAAATTTTTATTTAAGATTAAATTAGATTAACTACATAATTTAAAAAAAAAGAATAACCAAAAGATAAAAATCTCCTTTGATAACCTCGATCCAGGAAATATATTCAGCCTTAGTGGTCGATATATCCACCATTTAATTCTAGTTTCACTTACATAAATATATCCTCCAAGGGCGGTAAATACATTTTCTATAAAGGAATTCTTATTTTCAATGTTACCAATAAAACTAGAGTCTAGAAAATAGAAACATGTTCAGAAGTGACAATATTTTTACCCTAGCATAATTACAATATAGATGAATGGGACATGTATCTAAGGATCCATTTAAGAGAATTGTAGTCTGGATTTCTTGGGTTTGTTGTAAATATTTTGAGGGTACATATTTAAAATACAAAATCAGGTTTAGTGAATATCATGGCATGTATGATGATTCCAATAATTATAGCATGTGGAATGTTATATAGGTAACCATTTTCGGCCTTATTAGTAGGGAATTTAGTGGGAGATTGTTTGAAATACAGTGTGAAGTGAATATTAATAGGTTTCAAGGATTAAAACATGTGTCTTTAAACATAATAGGCTTATTTTACTCATAAATAACCTATCCTTATTGTCCACATGGCCTCAAGAATTCCTACCCATACACTAGATGTTTCCGACTAGTAGGGAGGGTATACATTGGTATAGTCAGGTGACTATACCCTCTCTATTAGAGTAGAGAACAACGACATAAGGAATGAGAAAACAAATAAAACTTAATAATAAATATAATTTTAATATAATTCACCAAAATATAATAAACAGAAAAGTGTAATCTATAGGCAGAACAAAAATCTAGAAACAAATACAAAATGGTGTTATGCCATGATGTTATAAAAAAATGGGGGATGCGTGAGAGACAGAGAATCAGGCATATAAAACATGTTATACAAAATAAAAAAAAAATCTCATGAGATGTCTTAAATTGCATCTCAATCTTAGGATAGGTCCTATAATCTCATACTTTATCCTAGTACCATAAATAAGAAGGCCATTCCCAGATGCTTCCATTTATCCCTACCTGCATCCATGAAGTCTATTTGGGTAGTAATTAGTGAATTGAATAGGGTGTGTGATAAACTCATTAGGCCACCACCAATGGTGTCTAGTACTATATAGTATCTGAATACACACACACACACACACACCCATATATATATATGATGTTGTTTGTAGGTAAAAAAATAGTAAATTAATCAAGTAATACTAATGTCATCTTGGGTTCCTCACAAAACAACCATCTGATACTACCTGCTTTAAGATAATCAGGAATGTCTCTAAAAATTTATTATATTAAAACCAATAATTGATGTTATATACATTATTAATCTTATTCAATATGAAACATCATATAATTTTAACTATAAATTATTTTATTAATGTTATGTCTATTAGTTAGGCATAGTCACTAAGGAACATCATGTCCATTAATTATAAATAAATAAGAAGAAACATTATTCACTTTGATTCAAAATAAATAATGTGTAATGTATTTTCCATTATTACTGTTTAACCATAAGGAACATAATGTCCACACATACCAAGTGAAAAGTAAGAAACATCATGCTAATAATCCTAAATAACAATAAGGAATTTCCTTTCTAGTATAGAAGGTAGGCAGGATGTAATCACATCCATGTAAAATTATATTCAAGTATAAAGAGAATCACTTTTTCTGTTATTAAATTCAATTAATTATTCAATATTTGTAACTAATAAGTAATATAAAGTGGTAAATGTATACAATCTATGCCATTACATCTTTCTATTAACTCATTTTATAAAATTTCACTATCCAACACCAGGAAAAACATACATTAAGTGTGTTTTGATCAAAAAGAACCATAAGTCAATGTGGAATATGATAAAACTCACCTAAGGTGTGGTTTGGGTTGAGTTTAAAAACTTCCAACTTATTGTCAATGTCTATCAACATGTTTAGAACTGAGTCACAACATATAATTTATGAGTTTATCAATTTTAGGACCAGCACTAGAAAATATGGTAAGCAGCATAATGGAGACATGATGTAAACACCCAAATGTTTAGGGAGAAGTAAGACACCACCTAACTTAGATGGGTAGTAGATTCTTCATATATTATGGGCCTATAATATAAGATATAATGATAGAAATCAATGAAATAGGTGAATAACCTAAAATAGTGATATTAGATTGAATGGATTTATCATACCATATGGAGAAAGAAAACATGAAAATAAGGATGAATATTGAATATATTATAGATACAGATCCAATGAAATGAACAGTAGTCAAATCAAATGTCATATGAGGGAGTTATCCCCAATCCTATAGGAGAGAAGGAGGTTTCTAGTGAGAGTAAGAAGAATTTTTGCATTTATAAAAAGAAAAGGGAGGATAAGAGTTAAATAGAAAGAGGGGAAATTTAGTAATTTCAACTCTTTTTAGGGGTTTCACCATTTGGCCACACTGTTGGGAAAATTGTGCACTCCAACTATATAGGTTGACACCCCCTGACATGATTTTTACATGGTTTGACAAACCATGCACACACTTTATGATTCACCTTGGAAATCTACAAAAACCATTTTTAGGTCCATACAGACTCCCTCATATGGTATTTCAAACCATTATACTGCTTAGATCTACATGGTTGAGCTTCAAGGTAACTAATAAAAATGTTCCAATCATTATATTTTTTATGTTTCTCAAAAAAAAATATATATGGGGTTTGAAAAAATCAAATATGGTTCTAAACACTTCCTTAAACTTTCAGACACTTTTATATAGAAAAAATTAATTGTTTAAACCAAAAGTTAAAGGATTCAAACCTCGCAATAAAGGATTGTATCATAGAACCAACACACATTAAAAATAGAATCACTGAGTTTCCCTTCAAAGGGTGGTGAAATGTCTTATGAGAATAGATTCAGTCCCCAATAATGTACGTCAGCCTCTCTCTCCTATGTTTCATCATTTACACTGTCATTCTACAATAGAACCCATAATAGAGGAATTGAACTTCCACATAGATCCTCTGTGCTCAGATCAACAATATGAATAGGGTGATTCTCAAAAGAAGAATCAACATCCAACTCAATGTCTTTAGGATGAATGTCTTTACATGGTTATGAATAATATTTATGTATCTGAGAAACATGAAAGACTTCATGCATACCTCTATATCTCTAAGGTATTTCTATCTGATAAGAAAAAATTCTTCCCCACTTCAATACATCAAAAGGTCTGATGAATATAGATACTACCATACCCTATTGCCTAATCTTTCAATTCCTCAATCTAGGTAAGACGCATAAGAAAACCAAATCCACCACCTAAAACTAAAGAGGTTGATGGGGAATATTGGAATAAGACTTATTCCTATACAGAGTAGTAGCTAGACACTTTCTGATAAGATGTACCTGCTATAAGGTCTCCTGAAAAATAAGTGGTCCTTGTAACACTGTCTCTCATATATCAAACCAGCACTAGGGTGAACAAAAAAAACTACCATATAGTTCCTCATAAGCATCCATCTATATAGTCACCTAAAATATATTATTACAATCAAATTGGTTGTGTCATAGGTGTTTCTCCCATGAACCTGAAAAATCCCAGATGCATGCTCTAATCATGTACTCTAACACCTATATCGTATGATTGGATTGACCATCAGTATGATCATGATAGGATGTACTCAGCAGTAACTATGAATCCAGATCCTTCTATAACCCCTACTATAACCATGACATGAACCAAGAATCCCTATCTAATATGATGGAACATGGAACTCTATAAAGGTTTATGATCTCCATAACATATATACATTTTATCTATCCACTAAAAAGTTCTCTCTAATATGTTAGAACTCTGAGACCTTTTTCAATTTATCTATGATCACATGTATATCATCACAGCCTCGAGGTGACCTAGGTAAACCCATCACTAAATCCATGGTGATTTTTTCCCATTTCAACTATGTAATAGACAACTATTTAAAATTACTACAATCCAATGATGTTCCTCCTTAACCTATAGATATGTGGAAAACATAGTAACAAAGGCAGTTATCTCCTTTTTCATATATGGTCACCAATTCTAGTGGTAGATATCTGGTTACATATTCATTAGACTAGCTTATACTTCCCGAGAAGAGACATGAAACTCTCACATGAACTCCTCTTGTATATCTTCAAGTACCAAAAAATTTCCATGAATGAAAAAGATATCATCCCAATCAAGGACCCAACAAGGTGGTGGGTCCTTGCCCAAACCACTCACCCTTAGGACTAATCCATCAGGATCAGAAAGATACCACATTTTTAGTCTATCCAGAAGTGAAGAGTTCACTTATATATCTATATGGATTGGATACACTTGATGCTTCTAAATCATAATATGTATCTCAGAAAAGAGGGTTATCATCCACCATTCACTACTGACCTCCTAAGAAGCTAGAATATGAGTCTTCCGACTTAGAGAAACAGCCACTTTGCTTCCAGTCATAGGACTATAAGAAAGATAAAATTAAAACTATTATAGGTATTCAACCCGTCTTCATAATAAGATATTCAAATACAAATGTTTATAGAAGAATTTAAGTATTTTTGTGTTCCTTGTATAAAATAAAATTTTCTCCCAATAAATAATTCCTCAAACAAAGTAAGGAATGAACAGCTAACACTAGCATGAGATCATGCGTTGGGTAATTATGATCGTGGGGACTCAACACGTGAGATCCATAATCCACAACTTGATATCCTTGTATGTGAACTACTAGCAAACAAATTTCTTTTGTGTCACAATATATTGTATAACTTCTTCTTGGCTCTAAAATAATCATGATTAGAACTAAACTTAGTCTTCTTTTCAACTCTTTAAATGCTTCCTCACATGATTTTTACCATAAAAATTTCAAAACTTTATTGTTAAATCTTATAAGAGGTGTCTTAAGAAGAGATAAATCATGGATAAAGTTATTTTAATTTCCAAATGGACACATGAAACTCCATATTTCAAATATGCTCTTAGGATGCTCTAAAGAAACCACATCTCTCACCTTCTCTAGGTCAATAGAAACTCTAGAAAAATGAGATAATTATACCCAGGAAGTGGACTTTACCAATATAGAATATACATTTTGTGATCTTGGCATACAATATATTCAAATCAGTGTATTCAATAATATTTCAAGGTTTTTGAAATTATTGCATCAAGTATGAGAATACACCATTATATCATCTGTGAAACCCATAATGAAAGACTATAAGTACAGGTGGAAAACACAAATAATTATGGAAATAAAAACTTTTGGTGCATTCATGATCCCAAACAGCATAACTAAATATTCAAATAATCCATATATACTAAGGAATGTTTTATGTGGTATGTCTCAAGGAATGACTCATAACTGATGGTAGCCCAACCTCAAATCAATATCCCAGAAGGCTCAATCTCTCTATAGTTGATCAAAAAGATCATTTTAATGAGGTAGAGGATACGATTTCTTAACCATAAGCTGATTCAACAAGTATTAATCCATAAAAATCATGAGGTTCCCATCCGAATTCATAGGGAAAATCATGGGAAAACCCCATAGTGAAGTACTAGGATGTATAAACCCTTGGATTACAAATCATCTGAAAACCTCTTGATCTCTTGAAAATCAATGGTATACATCTTGTAAAGAGGAATTAATATAGATTCTATTATTGATTCCCACCAAATGATCATCAAAAAATTGATAAAGGAATAAATACCTAGATATGGGTATTATTTTTCTACAAAATTAAAAGAATGGAGAAGGTATCTAAAATTTTAATATCGCGTAAGCCTCCAAGAGACATGAGATCATGTGACCATCATAAGGTTACATGAATGAACTATGAGAAGTGCATATCCTGTAGATGATCCCACAAATCCTAACATAAAAAAGAACTTCTACACTTGGTACGGTGCCTCAAAAAACTAGTGGTCATATGATGGTATCCAAATAATCCTCTCCAGGACACATGGCTTGTCAACTAGAAGGGACTTGAAAATCCATCCAAAAATAGGATGAAAATATGCAAAAGGCAGAGGCCTCTTATGATCATAAAACACACATGATGAATCATAGATGAACAGAACTATTTTCTTTTTCAATATTCAATCAATCTCATGAAACCCTCTAGCCTTTGTAAAATAAAATGAATGAAATAAAAGGGGAGGAGGAGACAACCACTTGTGGTCGTAAAATACATGTGAAAATCCCCTAGAGGACCACAATACCCCATGAGACATCGAAGAAATGTATGCCTCATCTCATGAAAAACCAGAAGCATACCATCTTATTCTTAAGAGGACCTTTGGTATTCCATGTAATGCCACACTACCCCTTTGGCTCCCTAAGGAAAAATGGATGGGATTGTCAGTAAAATGTTTGTGCATCTCCATAAAAACATTATTAGTCATAGGATTAATTTTAAAGAGGTATAGTAATTGTATTTGAAATTAATAATGTAATATTTCATGATCCTAGATCGTTGAAAAATAAAAAAAAAGCAATAAAAATAAAAGGAGGTTGTATCCTCTCACGGTTATAAAAAAATTTAGACATGATAAGTATGTCTTCATCATGTCTTTGAGGGACTCCCTGAGAAGACTACCAGATCCCATGAAGTGCCTTGACAATCCATCCTTTCTTTGTAAAATTTCACAGTCAAGGATTCTAGTGTCTTGAAAATGAATTTTAAAATGCATATTCATCATGCAGAGGACCTTAGACATGTCAAAATGGCAATGTGAATGTCCTTTTTCATGTCCACATTAGTCAAAAAGTCCCCATTAATTGGAAATAATAAAATAAAGGAGGATTTTATGGGATGAACTCATAGTTTAGGAAAATAAGGAAACACCATTATTGCGATCCACAATAGACCCTTGAAGATGTTTTGCAGCATATCCCCTTGCTGACTCCATCCTGGATCGGCACGATACGCGCCACACAAATCAAAGAACAACTAGGGTGGTGAGGCCTATAAATCCCCCACCCCTCATGAAAATGGATATGGTTATTGATCTCAAAAAAACAGGTATAGAATCTTGAGCATAATATATTTTTATTACTTAGACAAGGAAGCACTACAGTGGATTTCTCAGAGGGGATGATATCTCAACTGTAAAGTCTTCTATAAATTAATATACTAGAAAATATTTAGAGAGATCATGCACAATGTATGAAGAACTTCTCATGATCAGTCATAGATCATACGAATGACTTTTGTCAGGACACATTAAAAACATATTGTGCGTCTCCTAGATCGTGTGAGACTTAATAAATTGATACTAAATAAATATAAGGCATTCACAATATTTGGGATAAAACAAAGACTAAAGGTGGAATACTTAAACCAACACATGTTTCCTAACCCTCTTGTGCTTCGCATGAGCCATCCAAGACATGCGACTACACCGGGACATGTTTCCCAGATCTCAAAATTCTCTTTCATAATGCTATTTGGGTCATTAAAAATCACTTCAAAATGTCAGTGCAAGTCACATCATTCATCTGGGAAGACCATATTAATCTCGCGAATCCCTCCATGTTCGTCGCCTAAATCTTGTGATTTCCTTCCAATATATAGCCTGAACCATATAATGGAACCCTTTCATGTTATCCAAGCCTTTCGGTAGCACTCGAGCATGTCAACTTGCTCTTCCGATGCCCTTTGGGTAAGCTATATGGGTTTTTCGATCTCCTCCAGATATGTCAACCCAAACATGTGACACCCTCCAAGACATGTCACATTTAATCTAACAAAAACCTCCATATGTGTCATCCATATATCATGATGTCATATGGTAAGTTTAATTAAATCACAGGGCACCCCTAGAAAAGTCATCCGAATCTTGCGATGGCTTCCGAGATCAACCATACAGGTCCTGGAATGTCCTACAAACAAGTCATCCTTGATCATATGAAAACCTTCGGACATGCCATCTAGATAATGAAAATTCTGTTATATGAGTCTATTAGACAATGTGATTATATTTAGACATGTTAGGTAGACACTCTCTGATATTCCAAGAAGACAATCTGGGCATGATGAATAGACAATAAATGCATGATAGACAGGAAAGCGGGCTCGGTCAATAAGGTAATCTCAGGGCTTGATAACTTTGTCCACCCTAAGAGTTTAATCTTGGAAAAAACTAAATGTCAGTGTGTAAGCCCCAATCAGAGCAACTACAATGAATCTGATTCCTACCATATCTAGGATATGTAGGACACCTTTCCAAGGTTTGAGATCTATGTAAATCTTCCAAGGTAATATCAGGGCTTGATAACTTTCTCCACCCTTAGTTTTTTATCCCTGACCAAAGGGAAACATCAGTGTGTAAGCCCCAATCAAATAAACAATGAGGACTCAATTTCCCACCATAATTGGGATATGTAGGGTTCCTTTTTATCACCCAATCTCTATATCAAATCTAAAAAGGGCTATCCCAATACGTATTTCCCTCATCCACCAAGTGATGACATTGATCATTTTCCATACCTTATTTCTCACACCGATCATACATTATGTGGGATTAAGGAGTTTCAATAATCATATCATTTTCATTATAAGCCTCTAAAATAGAAAGGGAAATGTCATAATGTAATCCCCAATTAGTGAAATGATACATTCACCTACATATGAGGGAATCTACCTTGGGTTCTTTCCCAAGGTCATGAATGGACTATGAGAACTATGATTCCATCCATAACTAGGATATGTAGGATGCCTTTTTAAAGCTAGAGGTTAAATAGAACCCCTCTTTGGTGTATGTCCCCAGATGTATCAAAAATCTTAACCATCAGAACCTGACCATTCCCATGGGCTGGTCATTCTACCTCATCCTCCAATGGACCAAGAAATCAATTGAACTATGATGATTTTGATACCTGCTATTACCAGGATATGTAGGAAGTATCCTTGAAGTCTGAGCCCCATAATATATCTTCTATGGGAATTCCCAGTGCATAAGTTCCACAACCATAAGAAATGACATTGATTATTTATAATATCTTATTTCTCACAACCAGCATTGCTCACATGGGATTGTGAAGTTGAAATAATATTATCATATACATTATAAAACTCCATAATGTAAAGGTAAATATCAGTATAAAATCCCTAATAAGTAGCATAATATAACCCCCCCATACGCAGAAATTCACCTTGGATCCAGTCCCAAGGGCCTAAATAAACACTAAGAACTCTAATTCTCACCATAATCAGGATATTTAGGACATCTCCTCGAGACTCGATCTTGAATACCTGGTTCCCCATAGCACTATATACATCATTTTTTGAATGAGGTTAAACTGCATGAGTTCAAAAAACTATATCTCATAATGGATCAATCCCCTCCTCAGAACATTAACTTCCTCCTTGCATGGAAGCAAGTTTTGAAGCTCTTGGTTACACAAATTCATAACATAAAAAACCACCCATTACTAGAAACATGTGAAGAAACTCAAATATATATATATATATATATATATGGATTCACTAATGAGACCCCCATATTTTCACATAAAATAGAATTAACCCATGATCATTCTGTTAGGGTAATTAGCCCAATATCAGGATTAGGAAGAGATTTGAGAACATATCTTAAATATGTAAGAGAGTCCCAGAGTAGGAAACAATTCTATCCAAAATGGGATGATAATCCTGACCTCCCTTCATTTGGACCAATACAAGTCCCTAAGATCTGTTGGGAAAAAACCCCATATGTTTGTGTGCCTTTGGAAAGTAGGTCTTTACCCAGTTAAAAATGGGGAATCATTGAGAGTTTTGAGGGAAGATTAAATAAATAAATAACCCAAAGCGAGATATTTAAAAAGTATTTAAACCCCCCCTGAAATCAAACTGTTAGGTGAATCCCATTCAATATACCATCATGAAAAAACAAAAATGGTGAACCTAATGGGAATCTCTAAAATAAAAAATGATTGATTTTTATCCATTAGGCCATTTTGTTTGAACTTTATATTCCAAAAAATGGTGAACCCAATGTGAATCCCTATAATAAAAAAATTATTGGGTTGATATCCATTGGGAAATTTCATTTGCACACAATACACAAAAAAAACTAAGAAACCTGATGTGAATCTCTCAAATCACAGAATTATCATTCGTCAGACCACTTTTTTATTTGAAAACCATATACAAACAAAGCAACAAGAGGGACATGATATTATAGATGATCCAATATAATTGGGGTAATCATGAAATATGTACATCCTATCTTTGATAATTCCAAGAGAGAATAATGGAAAAGTTCTAAATAAAATATAAATTATTTTAACCATGCATATCTGATTGAGCATATTATGCCTATGATCATACAATAGTTAGTAAAATTGTTTTTTTATCTGGATAACAATAGATACTTTTCTCAATAGCCTGATTCAATAAATTTTTTTATTCATTCAGTGACAATTCCATAAAATCACCTACGAATTCAACCTATGTGGGTTACAAAACTATCTCACCTGCTCAACAACTACAATGTCCGGTGGTGAACACAATGGTTCAAGAGTACCAACAATGCGGAACAATCCTGACCTTATATGCTTCATACAATGTCCTCAAAGAATGACAACAGGCGAGAGTGCATCACCTGGGAAAATTTGTAGCTAAGCCAGTGGTCCTCATCACAAAAAACAACCGATTTAGGATCTTATCCCCGGAGTGTGATAACTACTACATTCAGTGTCTAATGAAGGTGGACCAAGGATTCAAATATGACTCCCTCCCAGTTTAGGTGCCACCGATAAGGGCACATGTCAACCTCTATCTCCAATACCATTCCACCGGTACCAACCTGTTGCCTGCTAAGGGTACCACCAGGCATGATTCAACCTCTAACACCCATGAACATCTACCAAGGAAGAAATTTCAGGAGATTAAGTTTAGAGATACCCAAGAGTGGGATAATATCCCCACTCCCACTAATAAAGTCTATGGGAATATTCTGACCATAATCAGTAAGAAGGTGCATACTCATGCTCAATCAGAACAAGTGTGTGTGCATATTCCTACAGGAGACATGGGGAAGACACATACCCCTACCCCATGCATGAATCCCATTAGAATATTTGTGTGGAATAATGAGGTAAGAAGTGGTTTCATATTTCCGATTCAATTAATGATATATTCTAAGAATACCATGGGCAAATAAAATTGTAGACTTGTATCCCTAGAAAAACTTTTCTAAAATTCCAATATATATTAGCAAAAGTTGAAGAACTTCACTGGCATATTCTGACACTGTTTTAGATATAGAGAAAGGTTCATATTCTTATCCCTATATCTAGGAAAACTCAACACTATAATCATTATGAAAACGTGGTTATACCAAAGAAAGCACAAATTATTACTCCCTTCTAAGAGGATTATCCACATATTTAGATAAAGGATGAGGCATCTGATTGGGATCATACTCTTGTTACAACTAGGGATCACCAAGTGAAAGCAGAACATGACTCAGTATAGGGGAACATTCCTTGTCATGAAAGTCTGGTGTCATATTCCAAAGTCCCAAGGTTAGGCTCATATCCCCATTCTAGTTCAGGCTCACCAAGTGAGATGGGAACAAGTCTCAGGAAAGGATCATATTCTTATCAAATAAGTTTAGTGACATACCCCAAAGGCCCAATATCAGAAAAATATGCTTTCTTTGGATGGGGCTAACCATGTGATAATTGAAAAAGCCTTGAGACAATCTCATATTCCTATCATTTAAACTACATGGTATATTCTAGCATATCACAGAATCCGGTTGAATATTTCTACTTCCACCATTGAATGACTACACTGGAATCATTCTTAGGAAATATAAGAGGAGCATAATATCCCTTATCCCATTCTAGAGGTCCATCGACATATTTTGGTGGGGAATGTATATTCATAGTAGGATCATATTCCTATTTTAACTAAGGATCACCAAGTGAGATCGACTCATGTATCGAGGTAGGCTCATATTCCAACCATGAAAGTCCATTGGCATATCCCAAAGGCTCGTGATTGGGCTCATACTCCCATCTTGACTAAGGATCACTATGTGAGAATGGAACATACCTTAGGATAAGAACATATTCTTATCAATAAAGAGACATATTTTTGGAATAATACAATAGATTCTTAGTAGCGGGCACATATTCCTGTTGCACTAGATGGTCATAAGAAAGTTCCAACAACCATCGTACAACATGATCATATCCCTACACAATTTCTAAAGAAATGTCAACATATTCCTACCACAATGCAGATTGAGACCCATTGTAAAGACCCGTAAATTTCAAGGAAATTTTTTTCTTAAATACTTTGAAATTTTACGAGTCTGTGGCTTCTAACGGTACTTGATTCCGAGGCCCGGTGTGCCCAGAATCAATTTCCGAAGTTTAGCATGGGTACGTTTAGTAAACGAATGAGCGGGATTTTTTATCTTTTGAATCAATGCTCGGAATTGAAATCTGAGCGCACCAATGAACTCGCAATGCCGGTAATTACTTAAGGGGACCTTTACCATAGATGTGTTTTCTCGGGAGGAGGTGTTAAAAAAATGTCGATTAAATAAGAAGTGAATAAAATTGTGGGAGAATTTTATTATTTTATCCTAATTGGTTATATCCTAAGTGTGGGAGTTGGAGTGGGACCCACTAGTTCCTAACTACCCATTTGAGGATAAATGTGAGGTGGGGACCACACAATCCCCAACCCTTCACATTCCCTAACTCCCTAACTCTCCCCTTTAAACTTGTTAACTCCCCCTCTCCCCTCTCTCCCTCATTAAAGCTTTCCAACCTATCATATAATTAATTAGACAATTCATGGTTTAATTAATTAAGTGAATTGAAATTTGAATTTTGTAATTTTGAATACATGGCATGAATTAATAAAATATGGTTGGTTGGCTTGTTGTGCTGAGACTTTGGGGGAGAGCTCTAGTTTTATTTGAAGAAATTAATCCTCAAGGAAGAACGCCAAGTCTCTAAAGAAGAACATCAACTCGGAGACCCCGATTTCTTCTTCCTTTTCCTCCTCCACGGCAAGGAAGGAGACACCGATGTGGGAACTCGCCAATGACGTCACACTTTTTTTCTTCTCTCCATGATAAAAATAAGAGACACCATTTCTTCCTCAAACGTTATCTGTTGACGTCTACGAAACCTCACCACGTGACGTCGTCAACCGCGACGCTGACGTACGTCATCGTTTGTTGAGGTAGTGGTTAAGTTCATTTTTAATGGATTAAAATTGTGCTTTGGTTTGTTGTTGAGAATCTCATTTACATTGGCCGATTTCTATCATTTTACGCGGAGGGTGTGGGATGAACGAACACATCCCAACAACCATCTGTTGTTCTCATTTATTAATTTAGAATTGGCAATTGATGGAGGAGGAAGCACGATGCCATCGTGCCATGCCGTGAACGTGGCGAAGGGAACCAGTGCCATCGCGCCGGTTGTGCGAAAAGAACCATGACCCAATACATGAGCCGCTTCGGTGGAGGAACCGTCCGGCCCGTCGGCCGACCGGGCGGAGCTGGACCGCGTCGCCGGGAGGGCACCGTGCTGGAGAATGGTTGCCCGCCCATGCGGGCCGCGTGCGCAAAAGACCGGCCGGTTGAGCGGGCCGGTTTGGGGAAGGGTGGCGTCTCCTGGTGACGCCGGTGCAGAAGACCCCCCCCCCCCCCCCCATGGAGCCTGCTCGGATTCAGCCGAGCCCGCCAGGTCGCACGCTCGGCTGGGCCGCGCCAAGCCAGGCCGAGCCGGGACACGCTGGGCCGCGCTGGGCTGCGCCGTACCGGACCGCGCCACTTCGGGCCGGACCGCGCCACTTCAGGTCGGGCCACGTCCCTTCGGGACGAGTTTTGTAATTCTTCGGACCGGTCCGACACCCTTTTTGGGTCGGACTCATCAAACTGGGTTAACCTGACCCGTCGGCCCACTGGGATAAACGGGTCGGGGCCCGTTATTCACTTAAACGTGAATAACTTAAGGACCGTGCGTCCGATCGACGCACCGTCTGCGGAACTGGGACTCTTTCAACGAAACGGTCCTTTTGGGTTACTCTAAGTGAGTTTCGGATGATTTTTGATATCGTCCAGGTTAGAAATAAGCGTATTTCTAATTGGGCCCCTGTGACGGAAAAGCCAATATCTCTCAGACCGGGCGTCCGATTGATGCACCATCTGTCACGTTGAGTTCCTTTTGACGATACAGAACTTTTTGAAACATCAACTCAGGACTTTGTGATAGTTGATGTATCGAACCTCTTGGCTCATAGAGTGGACCCTCCCAGAATCGAGCATGCTGTGTACGGGTACCCTAGAGATGGCTGTGACTGCGAGGACGATGACAGCTGTACTTTGATCCTATGTGGGTTCGGTAGCGAGGGCGACTATACTTGGATCCTGCATGGTTTTGGCAGTGAGGACGACTGTACTTGGATTCTACGTGGTTTTGGTAGTGATGGTTACTGTACTTGGATACTACGTGGGTTCGGCATCGACGACTTATGTACTTGGATCCTACGTGGGTTCGGCAAGGGAGATGATTCAGAGGCTACATCTATCATCTCGACCCCTCTTCGTGAGTAGTATACATGTGTGAGCTGAGTCTTGACTTTCAATCATTAACATCAATATGATTGACTTTCTTTCCTATGTGGACTGGGTTGTGCTTTATTGTGTAGACTAGGTTGTACTTGTGCTCATGAGTTGGAGCCAAACTGGAATTGATCACTTAGGTATATGTATGGGCATATACCTAAGTAGAGTTGGTTGATACTTTGGTTTGTATCTTTCCTTTGTGGTTTATCCTTTTTGGATTTTGGGAGACCTTCGGGGGTCTCGGGGTCCCTACTGAGTATCGTATACTTACCCCTGCACGGGCTATGCCCGCACTACGTTGTGTTGGATGCAGAGGACAGACAACACTGATCGAGGTAGAGTCTTGTGGAGTGGGACGGTACCTGGAGGTGGAGCACCTGGCAGGACGTACACGGAGTGGATGGACAGACCCAAGGTACCGACGAGACTATCTGCACCCACCCTTCAGGTGGGATTTCTAGAGGATGACTCGGTGGTTGCTGTTTACTTTTCACATGTTTTACTATCTTTTACTGTTGTACTGTACCTTCAGTCGGGTTTGTATATTGGCCCATTTACTTTCCACCACTGACTTTTGTACTCAGTTTACTTAGTGTTCACTTCATCTTGCATACTCTGTTGTGTTGTTTACTTATATAAAGTCAAAGCCTTCCCTTTTATCTGGATTTACGCCTTTGGTGCTAGTCGCCAGCCCCTGGCCTATGGGAGGCGGGCTTGGGGTAGTCACGACACGGGCCCTGAGGACGGGTCATGACAAATTGGTATTAGAGGAGTCGGTTCTACCGCAGAACTTAGGACTCTGATAATTTCTTCTCTGTGAAGCAATAATGTTAAGGGTATTGAGTGTGGTTATCAGTCCAAGGAGTCCATTGTTGGTGTGGAAGCCGACGTATCCATACACCAGGACCCTGACTTCTGATTTCCGACTCAGTGCTCAAAAACACTAATTGCTTGTGTGTTTCAAAAGTTTTCTTTGTGATTACTTTAATTCAGCTGACCAGGTATATTGTATTAACCATGGAACACCTATTTCTTTTTAGGATGTCCCCACAATGGCATCCAGCTAGGGTTCCCAGTTACATGCGAGATGGCAGCCCACCAAGCGACGAGGCCTCGGTGCAGGTCCCCATTACAGCGGAGGCACCAGCGGTACCTCTACCCGCTGGGCCACTGATACCACCATCCCCAGCAGCAGAGAGTGTACGCCGCCTTAGTGCACTACACGAGTTTCAGTGATAGAGGCCACTCGGGTTCTGTGGAGAGACGGACCCTCTGGAAGTCGAGGATTGGCTGGAGGTTGTTGTTCGAGTCATTAGATTAGTAGGGACACCAGCTGACCTCATGGTGATCCTTGCGACAAGTCTCTTGCATGCAACAATAGGTAGATGGTGGAGCCTGATGATCTAGGTGCATGATGAGGCATCTCTACTTTGGATAGACTTCGAGAGCCTCTTCTGCTCGGAGTTCGTTCCAGCCACCCTCTGTACAGTGCGCATCCAGGAGTTACTACAGCTACGACAGGGTAGCATGATAGTAGACAAGTACTCAACGAGATTTACCAACCTCTCGTGCTACTCCACGGACATGGTATGGGACCCATTCTTTCGGGCCCATACCTTCAAGAAGGGACTGAGTCATGAGATCAGGGCTTTGATGATCTCCCTTAGCATTCTGACACAGGAAGGAGTACTGGAGCGATCCCTTCTTGTGGAGAGCTTCCTTGCTAAGCCTATGCCAGCAGTGAGGCCTACCATAGGGTAACACGTAGCAGAGTCATCTGCAGCCGATAGTAGACAGATGTCGCAGAGGTCCAAGTGGACCAATCCATCAGGTGGGTGACCTCAGGATACTGGTTCGGAGGTGCGGGCACACACAGCAGAGCCATTCATACGAGAGGCAGACAGTGCTATGCATGCAGCAGGCAGGGCCACATGGCTCGTAACTACCCGAACCTCCATGCAGAGGAGAAGAAGACGGTTGAGGGA
Source organism: Viscum album (assembly GCA_963277665.1). Classification (NCBI taxonomy): domain Eukaryota; kingdom Viridiplantae; phylum Streptophyta; class Magnoliopsida; order Santalales; family Viscaceae; genus Viscum; species Viscum album. Next base: position 3,079 of record CAUJRU010001266.1, on the reverse strand, counting down.
CCACCTATGCAGAGGCCGAGGTTCGACCGTGGCAGTCCGCAGGGAGCTGGCGGACGAGCCATAGGAGCTGGTCGAGTAGTAAGTGGTGGACGATGCTTCAAGGCTCTACCACCACCACCACCAAGAGGTCCACCCCGACCATAGAAAGCTGGTGGACAGAGGCAAGCTCAGCTTCAGGTAGTCAAGGCCTATGACCACGGCGCACCTGAGATGATTCGAGGTACTATCTGTGTCTACTCCACCCTTGATGCAGTTCATATAGACACAGGAGCGAGTCATTATTTTATTGCTGATTCCCTTGTTCCGAACTCGGAGATTCCAACGGAGCCATTGGCTCAATCCTTACGACTAGAGACTCCTCCGGTAGCAGACTCGACGATTACGCACTGGTACCAGCAGTGTGAGATTACTCTAGGAGGCGAGAGCATCAGCTGTGATCTTTTTGTAGCGGCGTCGAGGCCTTACGATGTCATCTTGGGAATAGATTGGTTATCTATATTCCATGCTTAAATCGATTGTATTAGGCGTAAAGTGTGGTGTGTCCACACAGATGGGAGCAGGTTCACCTTCACCGGTGAGAAGGGAGACTTTTCAGCATAGGATGATCTCACGCAGAGGAGAGGACAGCCGATCACCCATCAGTTGGCTAGTCTCATCCTAGGAGCAGTTGATGTGTGGAGTTCGAGTTTTCCTATTGTGGTGGATCAGTATGCGGACGTTTTTCCTGATGACGTTCCAGGACTACCTCCTCGCATAGTTGTAGACTTCTATATTGACCTGTACCCCGGGACAACCCCGATATCTACTCCAGTATATCGGATGGCTCCCGCTGAGCTTCATGAGCTGCGGGTACAGCTGGAGGACTTGCAGCACAAGGGATTCATCCGACCCAGTGTTTCACCCTGGGCTTCTCCAATTTTGTTCCCCAAGAAGGAGGATGAGAGCTTGCGACTGTGTGTTGACTACCGTCGCCTAAACCTGGTGACAATGAAGAACAAGTATCCACTTCTGATGATTGACGACCTCTTCGATCAGCTCAAGGGAGCACGGTGGTTCTCAAATATAGACCTCAGGTCAGGATATCATCAGCTCAGAGTTCGAGACGAGGATGTGCAGAAGACGGCCTTCAGGTGTCAGTACGGCCACTATGAGTTCTTGGATATTAATTTCGGCGTAACCAATGCTCCAATAGCGTTCAAGAGTATCATGAATAATATCTTCCAGCCTTACCTCGATTGATTTGTCATATTCTTCATTGAAGACATACTAATTTACTCGACCACTGAGGAGCAGCACGCCTACCACTTGCGGGTTGTACTGGACACACTCCGAGAGCACCAGATTTATGGTAAACTCTTGAAGTGTCAGTTCTGGATTCAAGAGGTCCACTTCTTGGAGAACGTCATCTCTGATGTGGGAGTTGCAGTGGATCCTGTGAAGATCGAGGCAGTACTAGCTTGGGATCCACCCAGGAGCGTGACGGAGGTGAAGAGTTTCCTAGGTCTGGCTGGGTACTATCAGAGATTTGTGCCAAACTTCTACAGAGTTGCAGCACCGCTTTCATCTTTGAAGAAGAAGGGGAAACCCTTCGTATGGTCATATAGATGTCATCAGAGCTTCCAGGAGCTGAGACAGAGATTGACCAATGCACCCATCTTGAGGCTGCCGGAGGAGGGTGTGGGGTATGTAGTTTACTGCGATGCATCAGGGACTGGACTTGGGTGTGTCCTGGGGTAGGAGCGGGTAGGGATCACTTATGGTTCACAATATTTGAGGCAGCACGAGCAAAAATACGCTACCCATGACCTGGAGTTAGCAGCAGTGGTCTTCTCCTTGAAGATGCGACGTCACTATCTTTTGGGAGAGCGCTTTACACTCTACTCTGACCACCAGAGTCTCAGGTATATCTTCTTGCAGAAGGACCTGAACCTGAGATAGCGGCGATGGATCGAGTTCCTCCAGGACTATGACTTTGAGATATTCTATACTCCTGGGAAGGGAAACGTAGTAGCTGATGCTCTCAGCAAGAGATCAGGCATTCAGCTACTTGGAGAGGCGACATAGAAGCTAGCCGCGTTGAAGATATCCTTCATGGATAGAGATAGAGTAGCCTTTCTACAGTCACTCACAGTCACTCCTCCACTACTTCAGCAGGTCAGGGAGGCACAACGTGTGGATATTGACTATGAGGCACGACGTGCTCAGATATCCTCAGGGCTGGCACCCGATGGATTTTCTGTAGGAGGAGAGCACGTCATCCTCTTCAGGGGATATACCATAGTACCAGTTTCATTATAGGAGGAGGTGTTGAGGGATCTTCACACTTCTCCTTTGGTGGTACATCCAGTAGTAGCGAAGATGTACCAGGATCTCAGATGACAGCACTTGTGGCCGGGTATGAAGAAGGATATGGCAAAGTTTGTTTCACGATGCCTCACTTGCTAGTAGGTGAAGGTAGAGAACCAGGTACCGGTAGGCTTGGTGCAGCCCTTAGAGGTCCCAGACTGGAAGTGGGATGTGATATCCATGGATTTCGTGACAGGACTTCCATGTACTTCCAGAGGACATGACTCCATTTGGGTGATCATAGACCGACTCACCAAGTTGGCCCACTTCATACCTATGAGAGAGAAGGGCTCAATGGATATATTGAGACACCTCTACATTAAAGAGATCGTATGGATTCATTGTGTTCCATCATCTATCATCTCCGATCGAGATGCTCGCTTTACTTCCCAACTTTGTAAGGGGTTTCAGGAGGCGTGTGGGACGCAGCTACGCCTGAACACCGCCTTTCACCCTCAGACGAATGGCCAGACGGAGAGGACCATTTAGACTCTCGAGGACATGATCCGTGCATGTGTCCTTGACTTTGGTCATAGCTGGGAGGATCATCTACCCTTGGTGGAGTTTGCATACAACAACAGCTACTACTCCACCATCAGAATGGCACCATGCGAGGCATTGTACGGCTGACCATGCAGATCACCTCTGTGTTGGACTGACCTTGGGGAGTCAGCACTCGTAGGACTAGAGATGGTCTAGGCCATCACAGAGAAGGTTCAGATCATCCAGGAGC